>JANIHY010000004.1:21865130-21878406 GCA_027479065.1 Erythroxylum brevipes | reverse complement strand
GATGAGGGCTGAGATTTGAGAGTGATTCAGTAGAGGATTGGAGCTTGGGGAGTTTCCGACGTTTGCCATTTTTAGGGGCAAGTTTAATTATTTTTCATTAAACTAAATTTGAATGGCACCGCCACAAGCCACGAAACTTCTCTCACCACATACAATCATAATCCTGAACACCCGTTTCTTCCCCAACAAGCAACCTTTGGTATTGATAACTGAAAGTTTCTGCCTTTTCTTTTCCCTACCGTTCTCCTGGAACGCATGCAACGATTATGCCTGATGGATCTCATGAAGGGAGCGAAAAATGGGGTATCTTGAATTCTTTATTTTGAGCCATGTTTCTGTGTTTACTTGCTGGGTGACCTTGGATAGGATAATAAAAAAACAAAAATGGTGAGGGCAAACTCCAAAAACCAGTCCATCCAAATTTTACTGGCCGAGGCAGGGAAGTGGCACTCGAGGAACGTTGTTGAAGCCTTGAACTTTGGATTTTCGATGAGTTGTTCGCTCCTGTGCATTTGACTTTTGACTAAAAGATATGCACCAGTGTGCCTGTTGTATTGTGAACAAACTTGTCAAAATCTTCTCGCTTTCATGACATTGCATTCCATTTCTTTTCTACTGTCAATATATCTCGATTCTATGAATTCATGTAGAAACTACACTGTACTTTGAATCTTTTGTTTGATCTTGCACTGAAATCAACTGCTGTTGGTTTTCTCGTAATTTTCTCCTCCATTTCGCAAATGATGTTACAGATCTCTGCAAGCCACAAAGATAGTTCCGTCGCCTCAAGTGCTTTCTCTTCACCTATTATTGGAGCACTACTTAAGATTAGCATCATTTCATGGTATAAAGTTATCAGTTTAAAGGGTCGATTGTTTTTTATATTACGCCTCAAAATTTAACTTGAAAGCTGATCACGTTTTGCTTCTTTCCCCAGGAGCCAAAAGACAGGTTTTCCTGTTTCCGTCCGAGTTTACATTGGCGAAAGAACCTTCAGCCTTCATAAGGTATTTTAAAAAAAAAGTAAACGCTTTATTTTCGAAGTGCGATTTGTTTAGCTGTATGTAAAGGGCCTCAAGAATCGCTGCTGACAGATGATTGTTTTGTAACTTGCAGCACCCTTTATTTTCGAAGAGTGGATACTTCAAGAAAAGATTAATGGAAACTACTGAGGTTGAGCTGCCACTCGATTTCCCCGGAGGTCCAGAAACCTTTGAGATGATTGCTTTGTTCATATATGGATCTTCTACATTGATAGACCCATTTAATGTAGCTGCCCTGCGTTGCGCGGCAGAGTTTCTTGAGATGACAGAAGAGTACTGCTCTGGAAATCTTTGTGAACGCTTTGACCTCTATCTAAACCAAGTTGTCTTGCAAAGTTGGGATGATACATTGATCGTACTCCAAAGGTGTCAAATGCTTCTTCCATGGTCTGAAGAGCTGCTGATGGTAAGCCGTTGCATCGAGTCCTTAGCATTCATGGCTTGCATGGAGATTCTTGACCCAGAAAGGAGAAGAGGTGTACCGGTCGTTACAGTTGACGCATTGGCTGATCAAGCATGGAGCTGTGAGGTTGTGAATGATATCTTGAATCATGATCTTTGGATCAAGGATCTTATTGCATTGCCATTTAATTTCTTTAAAAGAATTATAGTATCCTTAAGGAGGCAAGGTATGAAAGAAAAATACGTGAGCCCCATAATTATTTTCTATGCAAATAAATGGATTCTATATAAGACGAGAAGACAATTCTACGGTGGGACAGTTGAGGATGCTGAAGCAAAAGACAGAGTTGCAATGATATTACAAGGCACACTTGACTTGCTGCCGTTGAGGGAGAAGGCGAGTAGAGGGATTCCAGTTGGATTTTACTTTGCACTACTTTCAAGAACCCTTGATGTTGGTCTGCAAAATGACAGCTGCAAGGCAAGGTTGAGGGATGAGATTGCAACTTTGCTACCTTTAGCCCGACTCCAAGACTTCCTCGTGCCCAAGAGTGATGAAGTAGACTCAATATGTTCCAGTTCAGAGCTGGCAGTAATGGAAAGTATAATATCATGTTATGTATCATTCAATGCAGAAACCAATGCCAGCAACCTCGTTGTTGCGAAGCTATGGGATCAATATATCTCCCTTGTTGCTTCTTATCCCAGAATGGAGTCCAGAAGGTTTATGGAGCTAGTTGAAAGGATACCAATATCTTACAGACAAAGCCACGATCAACTATACAGAGCCATAAGCACCTTCCTGCAGGTAAAATTCCACAGCCTCAGCATGCTTAAAGGATGAAGTCTCTCTGATTAATTAATTGCAAACTGAAATCAAATTTATTGAAATACAGGTGCACATAGATATACCTCAAGAAGAGAAACTGGCTATCTGCAAATATCTCAATTGTCAAAAGCTATCACAGAATGCTTGTATTGAAGCAGTTCAAAATGAGCTGATGCCTTTACGTCTGATTGTCCAAGCTCTTCTTGTTCAACAGTTGAATACTCACCAAGCTTTCAAGGAATGTTCAGACTCGTTTCGGTATGCAAATTATGGAGATTTCTCTGGAACCCTTTCAAGCTCCAAATGTCCCACCTCTAAGACCCAGACTCCATTTACAGAAGGAGAAGAGCCAGGCGGCAAATCATCAACGATCTTTCAACAAAAATACCTAGTAGATCTGACATCAGAGTTCTCTAGGAAGGAATGCGAGTCCACAAGCTCTAGAATTCAAAACCTTGAACAAGAAACCCTATCTTTGAAAAGGATTTTACAGTTGAAGAATACGTCAAAGAGACAAGAGACGACACCAACCATGGAACAAAGTATGAAATCATATTGTATGGAGGGTAGATCACTAAGCAAAAGGAAGAACTCACTTGGACAAGTGACTAGCTGCATCGGTTCTGTGAATTTCAATTGGCGAAGGACTTACTCTAAACGGATTCTGAAAATATTTCGTAGGGTAAGGTTGTTTGGGCGTCAAAAATCAAAATGAAATCCAGTTGGGCCAAAAATTCATCGCTTGACTAAACCAGGCAACAAATATGCCACAGTAGTCGGCAATTAATAGACATGTTGTTTCAGACAAGGGAACGACTAACGATTGCTAACTACTTGCCACTCGGGTAAATTTAATTGTATTACAATAGAATAGAAAGGGAAAATAGGTAATTTACTCTTTATACTGATATAATTTTAATATTACAATTTTTTTTCTTATTATTCTTCTTGCTTGTCATGTTCCATCTTTTTGTAGATTTATCAACCGCCAAAAAGATCAAGGGAGCGTCTGTTTCTTTTTTTTTTTAATAATAAAGTTTGTTGTTGTGATTTTGATAAAAAAAAAAAATCTTGGCAGTTGAGATGACCACATTCTATAACATTAACATTATAATGATCGATGTTGAACAAAGACACCATTGTTTTCTGTCAGATGATAAATGCATCAATTGACAATGATGAACAATAAAGATGAAACACTAACTTGCATTACCTTTAACTTCATAAATATGTTTAGGAACTCGACCTTAGTTAAAACTATATTTAACTTCATACATCCAATACCACATTTTTGTAGAAAAGAATATCACTGCCTATAACAAATAAATCATAAGCTCAACATAAATTGAGAATACCATCATCGAGGAAAAAGAATAACATGCCTTATTAAAAATTATACTAGACTTGCATACATCCACTACCACACTTATATACAAAAATATCACCACCCTTAACATTTTAGTAACATAGTTACCTTAAAGTGGTAATACATTCATTAAGTACAAAGAATACCATGGCTTAGTTAGAATAATACCAAAACTTTCCTACATCCAGTGCTACACTTATGAACAAAAAATACCCCCACTCATAATAGATAAATCATATGTTTACCTTCAAATGAGAATATCATCACTTCAATGTTAAGATACCATGCCTAATGAAAATTATACTAGATTTTAATATATATAATATCATACATCTATATACAAAAAATACCCTACCAATAGTAGATAATTCATATGTTTACTAATTTAAAGTGAGAATACTGTTACTTCCATGTTAATATATCATGCATCAATATAAACTATACCTGATCTTCATACATAAAGTACCATGCTTTTGTCGAAAAAATATTACCACTCATAACAGGTAAGTTAGATGTTCATCTTAAAATGAGAATACAATCACTTTAATATTAAGATACCATACCCTAATACAAATTATACTACACCTCATACATAAAATAACATGCTTACTTTTCAAAAATACCACCACCCACAATAAATAAATTATATGTTCACCTTAAATTGAGAATATCATCAGTTTAGTGTTGCAATACCATGTCTTAAGACAAACTATACTAGATGTGAAACACCTAAATACCTCCTGGAAGAATATATGAATGCCATGCAAACAATACAAACGAACCAAAGCATTCTAAATCTTTCCTTTTTAGCAATTCAGACAAACATACATTATATTTCATTCCAAGTTGAGTTACAAACAAAATACATTATACACATTGGACTTAATACAAACATGTCTTAAATCCTAATCCATCTTGCAATATAGTTATTACAAACCTTCAAACAAAATCAAAAGTCATCATTTATCAGATACAACTCAAAAATGAACAAACTCAAATATAAATTTTATCAAAACAAAACTCAATCTTCTTGGCCACTATGGATGATATTGTCCTAGTCTCAAGTCTTCTTAACAAAACCTACCTAGGGCAAAATCTACCGTGCTAAGCATATAGCTTAGTGGAGAAAAACTAAACACATAATCCAGTGATTGTTTCTGACAATCTTCTAGCATTAACATACAACAAATCATATCAAATCTCAGATGACCTTTAATTGTTCAAATTACTAAACATCCAAATATCATTTGCATAAAAACATAATATAATCTATCAGAATATAAAACATAATATACTTGCTTCAAACTTACTCATATCTGAATAGAATATCAAAATCAAATAACATAACTTTAAAGTATATGAACAAATCTTACTTACATCATAACAACATTTAGCTATATCAGAACTGAACTTAACTTATATCAAACTTGAATATATCAGAATACAAAACAAGTTAGTCTGTTAGTCCTTTTTACAGAAGTGGAAAACAGGACTAATATAGGAGATACCGTGATCGATATCACAAAATAGGAGAGACTTAAGTCTCATTAACAAACGATACCAAAGTGTCAGAGATAGGAGACACCAATGTGTCACAAGAGCAGCTATAAATCCTTCTAGTCATGCCTCCTTACCCATGACTAGCACTTGATAGCTTTAAAAACAATCCATTTTGGATTTCACAATCACAAGCAAAAGATGTTAGTCATTATTTCGCTTTCCTCAAATTGAACTTATAAATACACATCCAACTAATCTTGCCTAATAGCATAATCATTTGCAATAATGTACCATTAAAGGCATTTTGTGTTTGCACATTCCAAAACATGACACAAAGTTCCATTTTGTAACAATCATATTCAATTCACATAACATAAAACTTTTGAAAAACATTGGTATTCAAAAGGACACATTAAGCTTTAAACATTTCATTCCTTTAAACCATAAACATAAGATTAATTAACCTCACATTCTTTAAATAATTACCTCCATAAATAAACCATAACTCAATCATCTTTTTCTCCATTAATTTAACAATATCTAGGTTCATTTTTAACCTTAACTCAGTTTAATGAAACCATTGTTAAAAGTCCTAACATTATATATGTCAACAATTATACAACCAAGTTTATCATTTTTTTATTCCATATTTTCTTAGGACAAGTTTCGGGTCAAATTTGTATGGTTATTTTGACATAGGAACTGGGACTTATAAGCAATGCGTTCTTCTAGACAAATGTTCTTCTATTTCTTAAGTTTCTAATTAACTATATTTCATACAATTCCCAAAGTTATACTCAATATACTATATACTGAGTACATTTGAAATTTTGGCTAGTTTATAATCATGCAATCAAAGTTGTACAACTCATATCTCTCAATTACAATTTCCAAAAATTACAAGCTTTATATCAATTTAAAACTAAGAGAATAAACTACAACTTTTGTGAAGAAAACTTTGTCTAATTCAGCCTACATCAATATAGTTTATTTGATAATAGTAGGACATGATTTCTATCTCGAGTAGTGCTACAACCTAAGTCAAGACTCAATTTCAAGCTAAATTTAAGACCCTTAAGGATAGAATTCAAGTTCTATTCCTTCATGAAAGTTGTAGACCTATGTATTTACTTTAATTTACAATTAAAATCAACCCATTTGGACATCTTCAGGTCAAGTAATGGCTAAAATACCAATGTCTGTATAGTGAAACCTATTCAGTGAAACTACGACAATTAACTCACATCTCACACCTTCAACACCCCCTTCACCAAAATTCATGAATTGCACTTCAATTACACCTTATTAATGCCTCAATTACACATTAAAAAAATGTGGTACTTCTTTAACATGGTCTTAAAGGATCGACTGCAAAAGTGAGTCCCCCTATCACTGATTATTGGTTTGGGAATGCCAAATCTGTTAAAGATGTTATCCTTATCAAATCCAACAAGAACCTTAGCATCATTAGTTCTAGTAGGACTAGTCTCAATCCACTTAGATGCATAATCCACAGCAAGTAAGATATAAAGATAGCCATAGGAAGAGGGACAAGGACCCATGAAATCAATACCTCAAACATCAAATATCTCACTAAAAGTTAAAGTAGTTTGTTGCATCTAATCTCTCTAAGTTATGTTATCAGTTCTTTGACATCTTTCACATGATTTACAGAAGTGGGATATATCTTTAAACAATAAAGGCCAAAAGAAACCACATTTAAGCACCTTATGAGCTATGTGCTTGGCACCAAAATGACCACCCCAAGAATAAGTATGACAGAAAGCGAGTATGGAATTAAACTCATCTTGTGGCACACATCTCCTACTAACTTAATCAGCAAAGAACTTCCACAAATATAGACTATCCCAATAATAATACTTAGCATCAGCACGGAATTTATTTCTTTGCGATTTAGACATACTTGAGGGTAACTCATTAGTAACCAAAACGTTAACTAAATCAACATACCATGGCTAAGGAGTAGTATAGAGGATGACATACAACTATTCATCAGGAAAGATCTCCTTCATAGGACATCAACTCCCTTGGCATTATGTCGGCTCAAGTGATTAGCAGTAAGGTTCTTAGCTCCCTTCTTATCCTTAATCTTAAGGTCAAACTCTTGTAGGAACAAAACCCATCTGATAAGGTATGGTTTAGATTTCTTTTTCTTCAAGAGATACCTAAGGGACTATATGATCAGTGAAAACAACAACTTTTGTGTTAAGTAAGTATGACCGAAACTTTTCAAGAGCAAACACAATAGCAAACAATTCCTTCTCAGTTGTATGGTAATTGCACTGAGCCTCATCCAATGTCCTAGAAGCATAAGTAATCACATGCAAAGACTTCCCTATATGCTGCCCAAGAACAACTCCAACTGCATAGTCAGTGGCATCATACATAATCTTAAAAGGAAGCTCCCAATTAGTTGGTTGGATGATGGCTATCATTGTCAACTTGTTTTTCAATAAGTCAAACACATCTTTGCACTCTTGGGAGAAGATAAATCGGCATCCTTGGTTAACAACTCGCATAGGGGCACAAATACCTTGCTAAAATCCTTGATAAACTTGTGATAGAAACTTGCATGTCCAAGAAAGATCGAACATCCCTAACAGAGGAGGGGTAAGGCAAGGACAAGATAATAGCTATCTTAGCTTTATCAACATCTAAGCCATATTTAGAAACCACATGTCCCAAAACTATCCCTTGCTCTACCATAAAATGACATTTTTCATAGTTCAAAACAAGGTTAGTATTCATGCATCTTTTCAAGATCAAAGATAAGTTTCATAAACAATAATCAAAGGAATCACCATCGACAGTAAAATCATCCACAAAACTTCAATGATCCTCTTAACATAATCAGAAAATATGCTCATCATGCATCTCTTGAAAAGTAGCAGGTGCATTGCATAAACCAAAGGGCATTCTCCTATAAGTATATGTACCAAATGGACAGGTAAAGGTATTCTTTTCTTGATCCTTAGGGGCAATAACAATTTGATTATATCCACTACAGCCATCAAGGAAACAATAGAAAGATTTACTAGCCAGGCGCTCAAGCATTTGGTCCATGGAAGGCAAAGAAAAATGGTCCTTTTTTGTTGCCAAGTTCAACTTCCTATAATCAATACACATTCACCAGTCATTTTGCACATGTGTGGGAACCAATTCATTCTTAGCATTCTTCACCACAATAATGCCCATCTTTTTAGGAACTACATGTACAGGACTTATCCACTTGCTATCAGAGATAGGGTATATGACACCTGCATCTAAAAGCTTCAAAATTTCAGCCTTCACCACTTCTATCATGGGCGGATTAAGCCATCTCTGCATCTCCCTTGAAGGCTTGGAATTATCCTTTAAGAGTATGCGATGCATACTCATAGAAGGACTAATCCCTTTGATGTATGCTAAAGTCCATCTAATGCTAGTCTTATGGTCCTTTAAGACATGCAATGCAATAATCTTTCCTCCTACATAGCTGTTAGATTCTTTTTAATAATCACTGGAAAAGTATCATTAGATCCAAGAAAAGCATACTTCAAATGATTAGGCAAAGGTTTCAATTCTAACTCAGGAGCATGCAACACAAAAGTTAAGACTTTCTTATGGGAAAGAGGTAAATCAACAAACACATCCAATTTTGGCACCATATAAGAAGACTACAATGCCATAATAGCATAATTCATATAAGGTTCAAAACTCATGGCATCATTGGCATTAACATCAAAAGATGAGAAGAAGGAACACACAAGAGCAATATTAACATTATCATCACCACAATAAGCACAAAATTCGTCCACCAATAGATCAGTGATATCCAAGTTATGTAATTCATACACATCATCATTATATTTCATTGCCTCATTGAAATTAAACAAGACATGTTCATCATCAATCCTCATAGAGTGCAGTCATCATAATTAATCACAATCTTAGTAACCCTAAAAAATGGTCTCCCAAGTTGAAGAGATGAAAATGTGTGAGGAAGATCATCACATGTCTCAATGACATAGAAATCACAAGGGAAAACTAAGCTACAAACTTTAACTAACACATCTTCCAACAAACCCAAAGGATAGACAAAACACCTATCAACAAGTTGAATGATAACAGAAGTGCTTTTCAAAGAATCAACATTAAGGGAATCAAAGATGGATTTCGGTGTCACACTAATTGAAGACTCCTAAGTCATACATAGCCTTATCAAAACACGTATTACCAATCACACAAAGGATAGAAAACACACCTGGGTCTCCTTACTTAATAGGTAATTTCTTTTAAAGAATAACACTTACATTCTCTCCCAAACTAACTATATCACCATTTCTGACCTCGTTGGTTCTCTTAGTGGTACATATCTCCTTAAGAAATTTGGCATATTTGGGAACATGTCTTATTGCCTCCAACAAAGGCATGTTGATCTCCACCTTTTTAAACAACTCTAATATTTCTTTCTCCTTACCCTCCTTCTTTTGCTTGTTAGAACTTAAAGGGAAAGCTAGAGTTAGCTTATAAGTGGAATCAACAAGGTTAGAACCATGAGATGATTGCTTTGGTTAAGAAAAAGGTTCGGCACACTTTAGGTCCTCATCCAAAATAATCACTTTGTCTCCAATCTCCTTACCACTCCTTAACTTAAGTACAAAAGCACTTTCCTTGCCTTGCAACCCTTGGGAAGACAATTTTCTAAAATTATGGGCCTCTATCTTACTAAGATTAAAGGCTGACTGTCCCCTTTGCCTCTCAAGGTTTTGGATGCCCGACCTTGTCTCTTATTGAAAAGATTTATAGTCTTGTTAGAAAGACAAGAAATTTTGTTGCATGGATAAGGTGTTAGATTCCATAGTTTTCATCATATCCATAACCTCATTCAAAAAAGGATTAGAAGAAGAAGAAGGGTTAGAAGGTGGTAGTATAGGTCTGGGAATGTTTGACTGTGGTTAAAACCTAGGAGATTGGGTGCTCTTACTCCATTCGGCATAGGTGGTTACTAAGGATTCCCATAGAGAAGATTGGGGTGATCTCTCTATCCCGGATTATGGGTCTGAGAGTAGAGATCATACTTTCTCTGTGGGTTAGCATTAAAAACACGACTAAATCTATTCACTTGGTCAGTAGAATCATCTTGCATTACATCTATTAGAATTATAACCATGCATCGAACAAATAGAACAAACAATAGCTTGCATATCACCACTAATGAAGGATCGCATCATAGAAGTAAGCTCATTAACCTTGTTCTTTAAGGTAGAGACACTTACCTCTTCACATGTCAATAATCATCTCGGGTGCCAAACTACTTGAAATTTGCACCCATATCAGAGATTAAATGCCTTGCCGCCTTAGGTGTTTTTTTCACCAAAGCTCCACCACTAGCTGCATCAATAATACTCCTATCTTGGAGAGTTAACCCCTCGTAGAAATATTGAATAAGGAATTGGTCAAAAATTTGGTAGTGGGGACATTGATTATAGAGCTTCTTGAACCTCTCCCAATACTCAGACAATGATTCACCATGAGCTTGTCTTATCTTACATATCTCCTTCCTAATATTGGCGGCTCTTGAGGCTGGGAAGTACTTCTCCAAGAAAATTCTCATGAGGTCATTCCACATCCTTACAGAACCAAAGGGGATTGAGAACAGTCACTCCTCAGCCACCCCCTTCAAAGAGAAAGGGAAAACTTTTATACTTGCTCCTCCTTCACACCATTCAGCATCATTCCATTGCAAAACATGTGGAACTTTTTAAGATGAGCATGTAGATCTTCACCTGCAAGACTGTTAAAACAAGGAAGCAAATGGATAAAATAGGTTTTAACTCAAAGTTAGCATTCTCAACATTAATACAAAGAGGATGGTTCCCCAAGTCAGGAGTGACAAGCTCCTTCAAAGTCCTTTGTTGTGCAACTGCCATTCCTTCTTGGTAATGGTAAGTGTGAGTGATGTCAAGAACTGGAGATGAAGATGAAATAGAAGTGTTGAGATCAACGTAGATGTCGGATGGTGATGAGTCAGTGGGCTGTGCAAGTGTGAAAGGTAACTCTTTCTCAAAGTTTAGTTGGAAAAGTGGATTGAATGAATGGCATGCTCAAGGATGATGGGATCGTGCAATGGTGTATAGGTAGGTGTTCGTGTGGAGTTGTTTAAGAAATATGTGTAGAATTCATCTAAGTCAACTTGTTCTTCATCTGAGAGTTGCTCTCTAGATAATCGAGACATACAACCTTCAAAAAAAAGTTAAATTCACCAAATCACAAAAAGAGAGGAAAATAACGTGCAAACTATAAAAGAAAGCTAAAAATCAACACTTTTATCCCCGATAATGGCGCTAAAAATTTGATAGGTTATTGTTAGCCTATAAATTTAATCCCCTACTTAAGTTGATTAGTAGTATAGTGAAGTAAGGATATCGTCCCACGGAGATCAAAACACAAGGAAGTTTTTTTACTTTCAAGCAAAGTATGCATGAATGTTGTGCATGAACTAATGCTAGATTAGGTAAAACAACAGAACAAGATTGGGGGATTTGTTTGCTTGCATTAAAGTAAACAAGAAAATAAAGAAGAAGATGTGATTTAAGTTCATAAAATTAAATAAAGCCAAAAGTTTTCAAGATAGAAATTGCTGGGAAAATTTAAGTAAAAAGTTTAGATTAATCAAAGACCAATTGCAAAGGTTTTCATTAAATCCTTAGGTTGTTTTTAATAATTGAAAACAAATTATTTCTAAGACTGGAAAATTAAGGTTCATCAAGCAAAGGTAGATGCATTCAAAACAAGCATGATATGCAAATTCTTCTTGTTAATGCATTAATCCAAAACTAGCATGAACAACACAATAATAAGAGCATTAAGATCCAAATCAAGTCTGCCGAACCTAAGTTAATTTTCAAGAAAGCTAGCACGCATAAAATTAACTTATGTCTTGATCCAACTAATTAAAACCTACAAACAAGATTTAATTTTAATTAGTTACTACTACTTAACCTAATCAATTTATTGTCCAACAATTAAATAATCAGATAGCATACAAATTATTCATGCAAAATTTGAATTCATAACTTCAAATCCATATGCATAATTCGGCAATCATATCCAGATCAAGAGCACAAATTTCCAATCATAGATTCATCGATTATATGTGCATGCTTCTCATAAAAACAACCATGAATTTAGCTAATAGCTTCAACAATTGGAAAAGAGAATTTATTTCATGATTTCAATCAAAACAAAGTTAAAAATTATCATAGAAAACATAGTGCAGAATTCGGGTATAAGAAGAAGAAGAAGAGAAAATAAAACTAAGGCTCTACCTAGAGAGAGAAAGAGAGAACATAGTAAAGAGAAAAAGACGAGAGATTCAAGTTCAAAGAAAAGAGACCAAACGTGAACCCCCTCCCAAAACTAATTCTAAAGGAACCTATTTATATTGGAGGAGGTATGGTCATCAAATCCTTGTCGGAGAAGATTTCTTTTCCAAATAGAAGTAGGTCTTTCTTTCCTTGTAGAAGAGGATTTCTTTTCTAAGTAGAAGTAGGTCTTTTCTTTCCTTGTAGAACTAGGATCTTTTAGAAGCTTCCCTATAGGTCAAACACGCTTCCTAGGGCTTAAGTGGCAATCCACGTGTGTTTTCATGTAGGTGCCATGTTTCCCAACATGTTGACATGGCATGCTAACTGGATGCAAATGTCATCTAAGTGTACCAATCAAGTGCTACTAGCTCATCAATTCTCCTAAAAAGTGGGGATCTTCGTTTCTCCCAATCTACATGTCCCCTGACTGTCTAGATTGTTCCTGGATATATTTGCTGGACCCCGCTGCCGGAGCCCAACATCGGATGTTCGACCCCGCTGCCGGAGCCCTACATCCTGACTGAGAGCGTAATGCTGGATGCTTGAAACATGTTACTTATACAATTAATGAAAAACCCACGGAAGATTAATGAGCCTGCTGAAAACATAAACTTGAAAACCTGCTTTCATGTAACTTAAACAACCAATCATAATTCATATTTCAAAAGATGAGTTCAATGGACCCATCATGAGAGTTTTACAAAGCTTTACTAACATTTCAAATCAAGTTACATTCCTTAAGTTCAAATGCCCAAAATACAAAAAT
>JANIHY010000004.1:21793355-21803972 GCA_027479065.1 Erythroxylum brevipes | reverse complement strand
ACCAACGAGATTCAAAAACCCTAATTTTAATAGAAACCCGTAACAGAAAACCCAGAAGTTGAATGCACAAGCCAACATTAGATCTCACTCGAGAGTCACCAAATACCGCTTCACTATCAATCAGATCTTATTACACCAAAAACCTTTTAAAAAAAAGAAGAAAAGCAAAGACTGTGGAGAAAGAAAGAAAAAGAGTGCTGCCAGATCTGGAGAAGATGGAAAAAAGAGAGTTGATTTTGGTGCGATGGAGCATCTGAGAAGAGAGAAGAAAGAAAAGAAATGTGTGATGGAGGCGTAGAAGAGAGGGTGAAGCGATAAGGTTAATGTTTAAATCTGGTTATCAAATAACCGGTTTATCAGAAAACCGGCCGGTTTTCATATACAAGGGTTATTAACTAAAAACGAACCGGACACATGACCGATTAAGACAAATTTCGATCAGACCGACCGGTTTGATCCGGTTTTAAAACCCTTGCTATTAACAGATTATCTTCTCCATATCATTTTGATCTTTATTTGAAAATAGTTATAAATAAAAAAATTAAAATTGTCAAAAAGAAGAATAAGAAAAAAGAAAATCAATTTCTTCCGATTTCCAGTACATCCCTATAAATTCTTCACACCACACTCTATAAAAGCTTCATTTTCTCACTCTCTCTCTCAAACCATCACCTCCACAGCTTCATTCCCTTTTATTTCTCTCACTAAAGTCTGTATGCATAAAGTGCAATCTGTTTGGTAATTGAATTAACATCTACCTGATCAAAGAAAAAAATTGGACTCAATTTGATGAAGCAGAAGAGCGCAAGCATATTGTAGAGGAGGATCAGCATGCCCACTATTTTTTGTTCATATTGTGCCTCCTGTTAGATCTTAATTCCTATATTTTTGACGATATTTGGCACCTTACTGTTCTTTAATCGGTGCGTTTTATGGTAGTTTGGATTTGGATCTTTGCTTAATTTGTTAATTCGGGACCTTTAGTGGATTTCATAGCTGAGTCTGTTTTTCCCCATGTTTGGTGGTTTGGGTTTTGGTCGGTTGATTGATCGTTAGAGGATCTGTTCTCATTTGTATCTGACAGAACGTAGTAGTTAAACTCTTGTAATTAGGTGTTCTATTTGGATGTTTGTTTGCGTTCTCTCTGTTATAATTAATATTTAACACCTACATTTGTTATTTTACTGTCCGTATTGCTCCAATTTATGCGTTATGTTATGAATTGGATCCAGCCTAAAACTTGACTACATTGAACTGGATATATGATTGCCTTTTTGAGTAAGATGAATTGTTGTCTAATTTGTTATTGATTTCTAAGATTTGCTATTGAGTGAGCTTAAGTTTTAATCTGTAGAGGTAAAACAATAATGCAATCTGATAATGGCAAGCTATTCATTGGTGGAATTTCGTGGGACACCAATGAAGAGCGGCTCAAGGAGTATTTTGGGTCGTTTGGAGAGGTGGTGGAAGCTATCATTATGAAAGATCGAAACACAGGGCGTACCCGGGGATTTGGTTTTGTTGTTTTTGCTGACCCAAATGTTGCGGAGAGAGTCATAAAGGAAATGCATAACATTGATGGCAGGATGGTGAGTTTGCTAAAATTTGATCAACAGCTGTAGATTGACAAGTAATGAATGGTTATTGATTTTTTTTTTAATTTTTGGGTGCAGGCTTAAGCTCAATGTTTTAATAGCGGCCAGTTTATAGTTTTGCCTTTCATTTACTAAGCTGTATAATTGAGCCAAAAATCAACTTTCTTAACTTCAGCTAATTTATTTCTCTTTTGTTCTGCTCCTATTGTTCTAAGTTTGATTTTCATTCATCTAACTAAAGTTTTAATGTTCATAAATTGCTTATTCTTGTCCTCAGCTCTTTCATGACTGAATTTTCACCCTCAGGTTGAAGCAAAAAAGGCTGTTCCCAGGGATGACCAGAACCTTCTGACTAGAAACAGTGGTAGTAGCTCCCATGGTTCCCCTGGCTCAGTCCGTACAAGAAAGATTTTTGTAGGAGGTTTAGCATCTACAGTTACAGAGAATGATTTCAAGAACTATTTTGATCATTATGGAACAATCAAAGATGTTGTAGTGATGTATGATCATAACACTCAGAGGCCAAGGGGATTTGGATTCATCACTTATGATTCTGAGGAGGCAGTGGAAAAAGTCTTGTCAAAAACATTTCATGAGCTGAATGGAAAATTAGTTGAAGTTAAAAAAGCTGTTCCCAAAGAGTTATCACTTGGACCTTGTCTCAGTCCCTTGGGTGGATATAACTATGGTTTGAGTAGGGTGAATAGTTTCAATAGTGGCTGCACTCAGGGATACACTCCTACTGCAGTTGGAGGCTATGGAGTTAGGATAGATGGTAGATTCAGCCCACTGACTGCTAGCCGAGGTGGGTTTCCCGCATTTGGTTCTGGTTATGGAATGGATATAAAATTTGAGCCAGCACTGAGCACTAGTTATGGGGGGAGTGCAACTTTTATCAACAATCTCAGTTATGGGCGAGGAGTGAACCCTGACTATATTGACAATATGAATAGGTTTTCTAGTTCTGCAGGATCTGAAGCAGGCAATGGAGGTTGTACTTCGTTTTTCAGCTCAGTGAGTAGGAACTTGTGGGGAAATGGGGGGCTTAACTATAACACCAGTTCTGCAGGTTCTGGTGCATGTCTGGGATCTACAAGTGGAAGTTTTGGAGGAAGCACTATTGGAAGTAGTGGGGTTAATTGGGGTTCTTCACCATTTTCAGGACAAGGTGGAGGAAATAATTTATCCACCAGCAGTCTGAATTTTGGCTATCGTGGTGGTGATGGCAGTTTACATTTGGGCACAGGTGGCTACGGAAGGAACAGTGGGAACACTGTGACCCCGGAATCATCATATAGTGCATCCAGTGGTGCTTTCGACGGAGTATTAGCTGACCTTTATTGTAGAGGTTCTGATTGTGCAGAACCCACTTGGCAAACATCAAATTTGGACCGAGAAGCATCAGATTCCTTTGCTTATGGACTTGGGAATGCCACTTCAAATGCTTCAATTAAAAGTTCTCCTAGTTTTGTTGGTGGTTATAGTGTAAATAAAAGACAGTCAAGTAGAGGTAAGAACTCATGAGATGTTCTCTGTTTCTCCGCATATTATGAACTTGGGATATCTTATTATTGAAAATGAACTGTTATGAACTTTCAAAAGGTTTCTGCTATGCTAGTGTGTTGGATTCCAGAAACTTTCATTCGGTTGCAATATCATGTCCAAATGTTCATTAAAACCTTTATGGCTTTGAATCATTAAGGAATTAATTCTAGGTTGGTTTCCCATTTCACGAACTGTTGCACTATAGACTTTGATAGCTCACTTTTGCTCTAATGCAACAATATCATTGTTATGATGTTGGACCAATAATGTTGCTTTAGATTGTGGCATGAAAATGGAATCTTGTTCAGGCATTTTGTTCAGTTGCTGCAGAATTTAACATTTCTATAAATTGAATGGCAATCAAGGTTACATAGGACAAATTCATGTTGACTTCTTTGGCTGAGATATAAATAAAAGAATAGCAGCATTGAGTCGTATAATAATTTTCAAGGAGATGTCATCTATCAAGCATTGAATCTACCTAAATTCTTGCGGTTCTGTTATATTCAGGAGGCCTAGGTGCTATCCTTCTGAGTAGGGTTGGCATTGGATCGGGCCCAGCCTCCAGTCCCCTCTATGCGACCATAGCCTGCTTGGGCATTGACCAAAATGATATCATTTCAGGACAGACCGGGCCTGGACTGCCATCCCTACCTCTGAGTGTGAAGCCAAGTTAAAACTACACTTGTTTGTTTTCTAGATCTTTACTTACTGATGCTAGGAGTTCACGTTGTATTTTCTCTAGTTTTTGAAGCACCGTTTTGCAGTTTTAGATTGACAAAATCAATCTACTTAATGCCCCAGAAAATGAAGGATAAATATGCTATACATATGTTGATGAAATGACAGAAAAATGGATCCTATATATTATCTATCTGTTAGATGACTCCTTAATATTTTACTTTCCTTAGTCAAACCTTTTCCTTTTTCTTTTGGATTACTTTGTCAGCCATTGTCTTCACTTGCAATAACCATCAGATTCTCTCAAGTCTTTTTGGTCTACTATCCATAAATGTAACTTAATCCATTGGATTTGAATGGTTTGTCGTTGTTGTGTTTAATTCATCCATTTCATGATTGCTGGTATTGAAATGTATTTCAACTGGCAAATTTGCCTACTGCTATCATACATATTCTAGCATGACGGCTCCAGTGCATGGTAGTGCTCTTTTACCAAGGCATGTATCTTGACTAGATCTCTATGGTTAAATGCAAGAGGGAAAACTGGGATCTTTAGCTTTATGTTTCATTTGGTCGTGAAAATGTTTAATTATATGTTGAGTCGCCCTATATTGACAAAGAGGCTCCATTTATGGTTCTGTTGTTTACGTATGCTTAGATTGACAACTACTGTATGACGAAGTTTTGTTCACTTTTGTCCATTTATTTCATTCCCTTAATCTGTAGTTTGTAGCCTTAGTAATAATCATCATATGCACAGAGAGGACACACAGACTTACTCAATTACACAACTGCACAGACAGCCACACTCACAAACATTGGGAAACTTTACGTGGTGCATCAAATTCAAGTCTCACTTCAACTGCTGTTGATCAGAATATTCTGTTTTTCTGATTTGTTCCTTTAACTTTTCCCAAACATCAAACTGTATTCATTTCACTTGTAATCTTATATGAATACAAGCAGTACATAATGCTTATCATTTCAAATATCACTTCCATAACATTGAACCTTGTTTCGTTAACTCCTTAATAGAAACACCTCTTGAAAATTTTAAAACTATATGTGATATAAATCTGATTTATGGTTCTGACTTTCACGGTTGGTTTGCGGCATAATAGCTTGAACTACCCAAGTATTGATTTAGGGTATGAAAGCAAATCATGTTTTGCATCTGTGGAAGTACTTGTGTCTTTTGTATCAATTTAAATACCCTGCATACGCTTTTATTTCTTCATTTTGCATTGAGCAATGCATTGATTTCTTTTAATTCTAGTGGATTCTTGATTTAACTTGGTCCAGGAATTGTTGCCTAGAAGGTCCTTTTGGTTTTCGAGAAAATGAAGCGAAGATAATTTGGAGAACAGATGAACAGAAGATAATTTCAGCATTCTCTCCAACCAGTTAAAGTAAGGAGGTAGAAACATAAGGAATTTTGTGTTAAGGTTTTTGGATTAACCTTTTAGGATTTTGTTTTGGGTAGTAGAGTGGGTTGTAAAATCAGCTTGCGGGATACAGATGGAAATGTACTAGGCGTCTCTGTTGAGGTAGCGATACAAGAAGATCATAGAACTATTTTTCCCTCTTTTTTCCTAGTTTAAATGTTGTGAATTATGTGACGGAAAGTGTTGATTCTTGTCAGATAAGAGTTTTTGTATCAATTATCCCATTGTTGGGTTTCCTTCTATAGAATGTACTCAAGCTTTCGTTGATTTGACTAGTGTGAAACATTTAAGGGGTTCTCATGAATAACTTATCCCTTTTTTTTTCTTTTGCGTCAAAGTATTTGTTTGCAAGGACTTGTAACAATTTGAGAACATGTTTGTTTTCGTATCGGCTAAAGCCGAGAGCCGCAACATTTTGAATAGCCCATTGTACAACAAACAGTGATTAGGGTGGGATAGGAACATGTTTGTTTTCGTATCGGCTTGGTTTTGACAAGATTAGGGTGGGATATGAAGTTATGCTAAACAGTGATGTCCTCTATGTAGACTTGAGTTTTGTAACTAAGGCTAACCAAAAGGCTTAGACAGTTAGACCACTTATTACCCGTGCACATCACACTCTTGAATTCGTTTTGTACCCGACGCGACATCATCAACTTCAAATATTCCAATTAGATTTTTTAAATCTTCAGAATAAACAAGATAATAATTAGGGCAGGTGGGAAGGAAAGCGTGTTGCTATCAGTACCTAAACGCTAAACCGAACTCTGCTCATCCTTTTGCAATTGAAACGGCCATCCTTAATTAGTGTTATACGAATTCAATGAAATAACCAAACCTCGTTGATAGAAAAAGCCGGTTACAATCACTGTCGTAAGAAAATAGACAAAAGGAATTACAGAGAAACAAGGACACCCAAAACAGGGACACTCAACAACGACACTCAACACCAGACATGCCTAACAACTTCTGTGAACCAACGATATATAGGACCACATCACGTGACCCATGCGCAAGCTACTTGTATGGGGCCGACCTACGAAACGCTGCGCTCCACTTTGCTCTAAACTGCGTCGTGTTAGCGAACATGTCCTTCCTCTTCCATATGAACCGTAACAATCCCCTTGCCCTTAACAACCTTGTCGATCAAATTGATTTCAGGGTAACGCTTCTGGAGGTCGAAGACATGTTCCCAAGAAGCGCTTCCGTGCTCCCCGTCAGACCATTGTACCAACCATTGAGTTACCGCACGATTGTTTCTTTTCACCATGCGTCGATCCAAAATTGCCACCGGAACTCGTTCCACTGGAGTTAAGAATTCCGGTAGGACAGTAGTAGTGCGAGTCTGACCTTCATGTGCCTTCTTGAGTTGTGAAACATGGAAGACCGGATGTATCGAAGCAGACGGTGGAAGTTCCAATTTGTACGCTACCTCCCCAATGCGCTGAATCACTTTAAATGGACCATAAAATAAAGGTGCGAGCTTCTGATTGCTCCGACGTTGAAGCGAAAATTGTTTATGTGGCTGTAATTTTAACAACACCATCTCCCCTTCCTGGAACTTCCTGTCAGTTCGCCGGGTATCCGCATATTGCTTCATGCGATTCTGGGCCCTTTGTAGATGGAACCGGGTAACATTAATCATCGTCTCTCTGTTTTGTAAAACACGATCGACCTCTGTAAGCTTGGAGTCTCCGGCGATATACTGCGTATAAACAGGAGGCGGATACCCGTACAGAACTTCGAACGGTGTGGTACCAATGGCCGTCCGATAAGTAGAATTATACCACCACTCCGCCAAAGCAAGCCATTCCCCCCATTTCTGTGGAGTCTCACCGTAGAAGCACCTAAGATATGTCTCTAAAATCTTGTTGACCGCTTCCGTCTGGCCGTCAGATTGAGGATGGTAGGCTGTTGAAAATTTCAACTGGACTCCCTGTAATCGCAGTAATTCCTGCCAAAATTTGCTTAAAAACACATTGTCTCTATCGCTAATAATGGATTCAGGCATTCCGTGAAGTTTGAATACATTATTAAGAAATAACTCAGCAATATCAAAAGCAGTGTATGGGTGTTTAACGGCCATAAAATGACTGTATTTGGTAAAACGATCGACAACAACCAGTATTACCGATCGTCCCCGAGAATGAGGCAAACCTTCGATAAAATCCATACTCACCTCCTTCCAACTCCCTTCTGGAATACGAATAGGTTGTAACAAACCCGGATAGGCTGAAGTATCGTGTTTATTGCGCTGACAAACCATACAATTTTGCACATGAACACGTACATCCCGATTCAACCCCTTCCAATAAAACATCGTCTGAACCTTTTTAAGGGTAGCTGTAACTCCTGCGTGACCTCCCATGGCGTCATCGTGACTAATTCGAATTATTGTTTCACGCAAAGCAGAGTTTGCTCCCACCACCAGTCGTCCTTTCCACCGTAATAAGCCATCCCTCCACTCGTACGTGCTAGATTTAACCGTCCCCTTTTCTAATTGTTGAATCAGATCCCTTAAGTTGCTATCTTCCTGCCAACTCCGTTTAATATCCTTAACCATCTCACTATGTATTTGCGACACCGTCATGACCAACATCTCCGCACTGGTAATCCGGGATAGGGCATCTGCCGCCAAATTCTCCTTGCCACTGCGATACTGCACTTCGAAATTGTACCCCATTAACTTAGGCAACCATGATTGTTGGAACGGAGTAGACAGCCTCTGTTCCAATAAATACTTCAGACTACGGTGGTCGGTACGAACAATAAACGAATTCGGAGTTAGATAATGATGCCATTGTTTAATGGCCTTGATGACTGCGAGAAACTCCTTTTCGTATGTTGATAATCCGTGATGTCTTGGAGCTAAAGATTTGCTTAAATAAGCAATAGGATGTCCATCCTGATGTAGAACCGCTCCGATGCCTTGACCACAAGCATCTGCCTCCACTACAAAAGTCTTAGAGAAATCCGGTAGCGCTAATACTGGAGCAGTCGTTATTGCCTTCTTCAAAACTTCGAAGGCGTTTTGTTCCTTCTGTCCCCAATTCCAATCATCAATCCTCTCTTTTGTGAGTAACTCAGTTAAGGGCTTCGCTATGAGTCCATACCCTTTAATGAATCGCCGGTAATACCCTGTTATTCCCAAAAATCCTCGCAAATCCTTCAAACCCGAAGGAACAGGCCATTCCTAGATAGTCTTGACCTTCCGAGAATCAGTAGCAACCCCTGATTCTGAAATAGTGTACCCCAAATACTCAATCTGGCGAGCTCCAAATATGCACTTACTTCCTCGGAGATACAATTGATTATTCATCAATGTGCTAAGCGCCACTGACAAATGTTCAACGTGAAGGGACAAAGATGGGCTGTAAATTAAAATATCGTCGAAAAATACTAAAATGAATCGACGGAGATGAGGTTTGAACAATTCATTCATAACGCGTTGGAAGGTGGACAGCGCGTTCGTCAGACCGAAGGGTATTACCAAGAACTCGTAATGCCCTTCGTGTGTTTTGAAAGCTGTCTTCTGGATATCGGCGGGTCGCATCCGGATCTGGTGGTAACCCGAACGGAGATCCAATTTAGAAAACCAGCTTGGCCCATGCAATTCGTCCAAAAGTTCTTCAATGATTGGTATGGAAAATTTGTCCTTCACCGTATACCGATCAATTCGCGGTAATCAACACACATTCTCCAAGAATTATCCTTCTTCTTAACCAGTATCACCGGCGACGAGTACGGACCATAGCTATGGCGGATAAATCCCTTTTCCAGTAATTGTTGTACTTCCTGTTCAATAATCGTTTTCTGTACACCAGTATAACGGTAAGGTCTCACGTTGACTACTTCGATCCCTTCTTGAAGCACAATTTGATGATTGAACGGACGGTCAGGAGGTAGCTACGTTGGTTCCTGAAATACCGGAGCGTAGGTGGCCAAAACCGCATTAATTTCGTTGAGCACATTACCATGCTCTTCTGTCAAACGCATTTGCTGGAATTGATACTCCATAGGAGTAGAAAGCTGTAACATGAAAAGCTGTCCCCCATCCGTCCCCTGTAACGTTTTCTGAAGACCCTTACTATTTATAATTCTGGACTTGCTCTCTGGACCCCCTGTTAGTGTCACCAATTTCCCATTCCATTGGAATGTCATCTGCCGAGTTCGAAAGTTACAGAGTACATCATCCAACCCTACTAACCATTGCACTCGCAGCACGACATCGTATCCTCCTAAAGCGATCACTAATGCATCCATGCAGAAGGCTAAACCTTGCATCGTCCAGTCGAAGTTTTTACAGCATTGAGTACATTGTAACTTAAGCCCTCCTCCCACCATTATAGTGATGGGTGCAATACTCTGTACTTCGCAAGCTCCCCTCCTCACCATCAATTCATCCACAAAATTATGGGTGCTGCCGTTATCAACTAGAATTTGTATCTATCTCCGTTGATGGACCCCGAGCAACCTTATTTGTCTGAGTTCACTATCATTTGCAAACCTTGTGATGGTTTGCATAGAAACCATCGGATTGTTGTCCACCGTCTCCTCTGCTTTGGCATTTTCTCCTGCGGAATCCATAACATCAGAACCCGAATCCTCTTCAGGAATCACGTAGAATTGCAGTTGTCTCTTCGAGCATTGATGGCCTGGTGTGTATTTATCGTCACACCAAAAACATAATCCTTTAGTTCGTTTAGTGTCAAAATCTCTACTACTCACCGTCCGAGGAGTCCTATAGTGACCGGTAGCAGAGCGTGGACTAGAATTAGGTATGGAACGGTCGATACGTGGGGACACCATTGGTTGTTGCATGGATGGTGAAGAGCCAATAAAATTCTTCCCAACACCAGGATAACGGCCCTGTGAAGTGCGATTCAGCAATGAAGCTCCGGTTGTCGATAAAACGGCCTCCTGTTTCCTAGCCAGGGTATACGCCTGATGCAATGTCTGTGGTTCATGCAATTGCACCGCCACTCCAATCTCGGGTTTGAGACCTTTCACAAAAAATCCGACCAAGTATTTTTCAGATAATGCCAGTCTATTGGAGTGGTGATCGAATTCCGCACAATATGCCAACATTGTGCCAGACTGCTGCAATACCTTGAAGTCGCCAACCGGGTCATCAAATAACTCGACGTAGAACCTCTGCCTTAGAGCTTTTGTAAACTCCGTCCACTCCAGAGCCTCCGTTTTGAGTCGATTCCGCATGAAGAGTCGATACCATTCTTGCGCCTTCTCATCCATGTGAAGAATGGCAACATTAACCTTCATGTGGTCGGGGGTCTGGTCCACCTGGAAGAATTGCTCACAGCGGTATATCCATATTTTCACGTTATCTCCCT
>JANIHY010000004.1:21768069-21793255 GCA_027479065.1 Erythroxylum brevipes | reverse complement strand
TTAAAAACAGAAAATTAAAATTAAAAATTAAAACATAATCAACTGACTTCTATATTTGTTTTCTGTAATAAATAACAATAAAAATAATAATAAATAAGTAAAAATTCTTTTAATATGTCTGGGAAGAATTTTCAAACAATTCACATAAAAAAATTGATGATGATAATAATAAAGACCATGATGTTCATAATAATAATAATAAATGTTAATAGAGGACTATATTGTAAAGTACGAGAAACATTGGGATCTAATAGGAAATAACATGAAAGTAAGGTTCGGGTAAACCTAGCAAAACATGCACAACTCTTTTTGCGCTTTATAAAAACTCCACGGCGCATATCCGAGATCGCGATTTGAAACCCTAATTTTCTCACTCTACTATCAGAAAACTTCCAAGTCTCAGTCAATTGTTAGGTGGGTTTTTACTTTTTGCTTGTTTCTAATATGTAGCTTATGGAGGAATCTTTGATGGTTTTATTTTAATGGTGATCGTTATACAATCTATAAATATGCTTGCTTTTTGGATTGATACCGATGATTTCCTTTTTTTATTTTCTTCAGTGGAAGTGGTTTTGTTGTGTTGGATCTGGGTTTGATCTGTATGCTTTTTTAACCGGTAGCAATTCAATCTTTATTAATTTTTTAGTGAGAAGAATTAATCTTTTACTTCGGTCTGATTTTTTTTTGTTTTTAGGATCTAAGTTAATGCTGTTAGATGAGGGGCTTTTTAGCGATGAACTTTCTGAATGGAGTAGTTTGAATTGCATGTGTAACATTTTTTGCGCATCTGGTTGTTTATAGAACTGATTCTTTCATTGTTTATGAGGAATTTACGTAGAAGCATGGAAGTTGCTCTATGATTACCTTTTGTTCTGTGTTCTTTTTGGTTGTAACCCCTTTTATCTGATAACAAGTTTCTCGACATATTTGGAAGTGCCATAAAAAAAAAAGAATATAATTATCTAACTTATCATTGGATTATCAAGGTCAGGTTGAATGCATTTTGTCACTGTTCTTAATTTGCTCTAACACCCTGAATCTGCGGATTATGTACATAGAATAATAACGGTTTGAAGACATCCTTTTGTAGCTTTAAAGATGGGTATCAACTTAGTGACGTTGTCCTACCTTTGATTCATTCAAGGAGCTAGAAAAAGTACATATTTATTTCTTGTAATACGTGAAATAATTCATGTTGCAAAATTGCCACGTGTCATAACTATATGTCTACGTCTTTGCTGTCTAATAAATCCCATGACATTTAACTTAGTATTTTGGAGAAGTGGGCAAGGCAGCATCTGACGCTATCTTAAATATCAGATATGTGTGCCCTATTCTTTTCTTCTCCGGAAATTGAGACAGGAGTTTAATGCTTGTACTTCTTTTTATGTTGGTTTGCAAGTTTGGCTCTTCTGTCACACTCTCCTTTCTTCCCTCCAGTGATTTGGGGACAATATTTCCATGCTTAGTAGGTGTCATGTATCATATTCCTTACATTTTCTTTTTGGTCCCTATGTTTTATGCTGATCCTGGGGTGTTCCAAGTACTCTCTATATGATTCTTGAAATTGCTCAAATCTGTGGATGATGTCTTCTATTTCTTCAGTCATGGCGGGTTTGGCACCAGAAGGATCTCAGTTTGATGCGCGACAATTTGATGCAAAAATGAGTGAAGTGTATTTTTCTTCTTTATAACTTCTGTCTCTATGGTGGTAATTGGTGAGAGTATGTGGGATTTGATACTGATCTTCACTTTGCTTTCAATTACATTGCAGACTGTCCACTGAAGGACAAGATTTTTTCACTTCATATGATGAAGTTTATGACAGTTTCGATGCTATGGGATTGCAAGAGAACCTTCTGAGGGGCATTTATGCATATGGTGATTACATTTAACTTTTGTTTGGACATTTGTCAGCTATTTGTTTTTTTAATTGGAAGTTAACTCGGTCTGGAATTCCTGATTGGTATAACTGTTATTTTAAGGTTTTGAGAAGCCTTCTGCAATCCAACAAAGAGGAATTGTTCCATTTTGCAAGGGCCTGGATGTAATTCAGCAGGCTCAATCTGGAACTGGGAAAACAGCAACTTTTTGCTCTGGCATCCTCCAGCAACTTGATTATAGTCTAGTCCAATGTCAGGCACTAGTTTTGGCTCCCACTAGGGAGCTTGCACAACAGATTGAGAAGGTTATGCGAGCACTTGGTGATTATCTTGGTGTGAAAGTTCATGCTTGTGTGGGTGGAACTAGTGTTCGCGAGGACCAGCGAATCCTTCAAGCTGGTGTTCATGTTGTTGTTGGCACTCCTGGTCGTGTATTTGACATGTTAAGGAGGCAGTCCCTTAGACCTGATAATATTAGGATGTTTGTATTGGATGAAGCTGATGAAATGCTTTCGCGGGGATTTAAGGATCAGGTTTGATATTATTAATCACCTTGACCTGAGATGAAATTAAATGAACCCAGTCTTTGCCCTCCTCTTCTAATACCTGTTTTCTTCTTGTCAGATTTATGACATTTTTCAGCTGCTGCCATCGAAGGTTCAGGTGGGTGTCTTCTCTGCTACTATGCCTCCTGAAGCTCTTGAAATCACCAGGAAGTTCATGAACAAGCCAGTTAGGATCTTGGTTAAGCGAGATGAGCTTACTCTTGAAGGTATCAAACAGTTTTATGTCAATGTGGAGAAGGAAGACTGGAAGCTTGAGACACTGTGTGATCTCTATGAGACCCTGGCCATCACCCAGAGCGTCATTTTTGTCAACACAAGACGCAAGGTTGACTGGCTTACTGATAAGATGCGAAGCCGTGATCACACGGTCTCAGCTACTCATGGAGATATGGACCAGAACACTCGCGATATCATCATGCGAGAGTTCCGCTCTGGTTCTTCTCGTGTCCTCATTACCACAGATCTTTTGGCTCGTGGTATTGATGTGCAGCAGGTATCCCTCGTCATAAACTATGATCTGCCGACTCAACCTGAAAACTACCTTCATCGAATTGGACGAAGCGGTCGATTTGGAAGAAAAGGTGTGGCAATAAACTTTGTGACAAGGGATGATGAAAGAATGTTATTTGATATCCAGAAGTTCTATAATGTGACCATTGAGGAGCTACCATCAAATGTTGCGGATCTCCTGTGATGGGATAATTTTTGGTGCTTGGTGAGAAAAGGAATTGATGTTTTGCTAGTACTGTTCTGAACTTTTTCTCTTATCTTTATCCTTTTGCTGTTTAGTTGTGTTAATTTAATGATCTGAAAAATTGAAGGTTCTCCAAACTGATCCTTCATATTTGCAAGGTAAAGAGATTGCAAAGTCCCTGTTTAGATTTATGATGTTATGCATTAGTTAGAAAGTTTTGTTTTGTTGCATCAGTTGGGAAGTTTTGTTGTACTTGTGAACTCTTTTCTCTTGGATTGTAACCCCTACTGTAAGAGTTCTTGGGTAAGACCATGCAAAGATTTTTCCAGCTGTTAAAAAGCATGGAGGTGCACTCCAAGATAAGAGAAGGAACAGGATAGCCTGATTATTGATTAACTGTTTAAATAAAGTGGATATGGTGCTACATACATATCTGTTCTAAATGAATCCATTATAAAATTAAGAGGAACAAATATAATTCTCAGTATTTTCTTGATAACATATAATTCCTTAAATTACAAAAGGAATTAATTAATAAACAACTACAATGCAAATTGAATTATTTCCATTTCCACTTCCACAAGCTCTCCTTTTCTCACGTGTATAACAATGATTTCAATGCAATAATTCTCACATGCGAATGTTGCGTGGACCGTTCTAACTCAGCCACCAGCTCTCATGCTACCCCACATGAATACATTTTGAACTCATATTTAAGTAATTTTTTAAATTTTTATTAAATATTGTTAATCTAAAAACCTATTTTAAGTTTTAATATGATTTGAATTAATTAAATTAAATTAAAACTAATTATTTATTATAACCATCCTAAATTATCAATTTATATTAAAATTAATTAATTAATCTACATATTTTAAATATGTTTGGACATTATTTTTAATAAAAATTATTTTTTTAATAAACAGTCTGGATCTCATTTATTTCTAAGTAAAGTGTTTCCCATTTTCAACACAAAAACTGGAAATATATAAAAGTATAATGAGTTTGTCGGACTTAAAATTATAGCACGAGCACCGTTTCCACCACCGTCCTCACAGGAAAAGCAATCCCAGAGCGCAAAGTTTTCTCTTTCTCTGTTGCCTAATCCTTAAATCTTGAAACCTTCAATCTCTTCGCGAGTTCTTGTCGCTGTGCGTATTTTTTTTTTCTTCTCGCCAGCAGCTATTGATCAATGGATAACTTCAGATCTAAGTCATGCAGAGGTGAGAGGATGCAGATGGAGAGCTACTATGCAGACAAGGCAGCTCCAACAAGCATGCAAGACTTAAGGTCTTACAGTGTTAGTTATGCAGGGTCTGTGCAGCCAAATCAACTGTGCAAAGAAGTAAAGATCAAGAAAGGGAAAGGCAATCTTGGGTTATCCTCAAAAAGTTGGAGCTTTACTGATCCTGAGTTGCAGAGGAAAAAAAGGGTTGCTAGCTATAAGGTCTATGCTATGGAGGGGAGAATGAAAGTATCATTCAGGAAGAGTTTTAAATGGATCAAGGATACCTGCAATAAAGTGGTCCATGGATGGGTTTGATTGATCAGTCATCATACATATATATTCCCAGATTCTTTCCTTCCGACTTACCTGTTTTCGAAGGAAAAAAAAAAAAAAACTCTCTGATGTGTGCATTCCTGTGTTGGACTTGGATAGAGAATGAAAACCCAGTTTAGTTTCTCTCTTTCTTATGAGTCCACGCAAGGCAAATCTTTATCTTCGATCTATACTGAATTGATGTGTCTTGAAACTGATCTCATATTCATTAATTAGCTCGTGCGATTCCATCGTGGTTTCAACATGTAAATTTCATCAGACGGTAGAGATTTTGCAACAGCTCCTAATTGAAAAACCAAGTCTTGGGCAACACAACATGAGTTGGCGAGCCTCATGAACTAAAATAAAGAAATCATCTTTCTTCTTCTCTCTTTTTTTTCTATCCGCCGCCTCGTATATAATTGAAAGTAAACTGATAGTTTATATGGTAGCAATTACATGTAACTTTTTATGAATAAAAATGGAACTTGCATGGATTGTTCTGATTATATTCAAGCAATGGATTAGGTTTTGCCTCGAAAGCCTCAAATTCTGGGTCAGAAGACAACAGAGGCATGAGGTCTTACGTACAATAAGACAAAAACTATGTCCATCTTCTCGCCTATGAAACTCTGGATTCAGTAGAACATTGGTGCTGTTTTCTTTGTCATTTACAGTTCAACTTCATACTGCGGGAGAAAGAAGAAAATTGTCACACTGAGCACTTCAGCCCATTCATTCATAACAATCTTTACATCTTTATTTATACACATTTTGCTGTCAATTGCTTGGAGAGTTACAGGACATTCACAAGAACACTTGAAAATACAAAAGGATGAAACAGATAGAAGGTAAGAAATTGCTCCATGCAATTGTCTCTATCATGTTCCCTTGCAATTCATCGTTATTGAAATGCAGGCTCCCAATGCCCCGGAGAGTCGACTCAAATGCTTTTATGGTTGATGTGTTTCGGCCCGAAGATGAACGCTTCTGTTCCGAAGATAAAACTGGTGAACTTCTTTGACCACTAGAAATTTTGTAGAGTAATGCAGGACTAGCTTCTGTAGTACGTGTGCAAACAGGATCACAGTCATTCTCGACAAGCACAGCATCTTGGCTACTAGGGACGACTGGTTGCCTAGTACATGCACTGGATTGCAGAAAATTTGAGCTGGATAGCTGCAGCCGTTGAAGCATTGGATTGAATCACTAGAAGAATATTTAGTGATATGACAGTGAAACATTAATCACCCAATATAATGCAAGAACTTCAAATCTAGTGCCAACACTACATAATAACATACATAAACAGCAAAAGCTGAAGAGCCATCCAGCAGTGATGTCCAATTTACCCTGAAAATGATGTACGATACAGGTAAGGACATTTCTGTGAGGATGTCAAGCCAAACATGTTCATAGTACATTTCTGTCATTTTGTCAATGAAAGCGGAGATAAAGTGCTTACAGTTCTCAGCTCCTCAAAAAAAGAAAAAAATGCTTACAGTTCCATCTTTTGATAGAGGTAGATCATTTGTGGTTGGATTATTTTGTTTAGATAAATTTCCAGGACCTGTAATTGGTCCAGAATTTCTCCTTCGAGTTAGATCGGTTGACGAGCAACCAGCTTTACCTTCTTCTCCACCTTTAAATAAGTGACAAGCAATCTTTTCAGATAAATCCGTTCCTCAAAAGCAATAGTAAGTAAAAAGGCCAAAGAGCAGAAGCAGAACAGTCACCTGACTGCCTATCAGCAATAACACAGGCAGGAGGCACGCCAGAACTTGGCCCAGCACCTGGAACCTGGAGAAGAGGTAAGTGAAGCAAATTTAGGTTATTTTGCACAACATATAAGGTGCAGAGATCAGATAGAAAAATGAAAGGGGTATACTGCCACTCACAACTGCACGAGTAGGAGGGTTAGCAATCTGTGATTGCTGATATTTCAAAATTGTCCAATCAAAGACATAGTCAAACTGGAAACCTGGCAAAAGAAGATCAAGAAACTGTAGCTGAAAAATGTTTGCTCCTAGAAAATGCCTGAGCTGCCTATTCATATAACATCTATGAGAAAAATTTGAACAGAAAAGCTCAAACCTTCACGAATAAATAGATCACGGAAGAGTCTTTTCAGATAAGCGTAATCAGGTTTATCATCAAAACGAAGTGAACGGCAGTAGTGGAAGCAAATTCTGTAGGATAACCCCGACATAAGGTCTGAAGTGAAAGCAATGATTTTTGATCAGTCCTAGAGCACATAAACGTACACATATACCCCTGATATAGCATTTTTCATTATTCCAGATAAAATAATCCACCTCAATGGTAGTTGATACTTTCTTTTCACTAATCTTCTCATATTTTTTGTTCTTATTTCCTGCTTTTAGTCCCTGCCACGGAAGACTAGGACTAAAAGTATATATGGTCATAACCAAACACGCCATTCAACTGAAGGTTTGAGGAGTTGAATTTTCACCTTCCTCTCAAAAAATATATAAGAACATATCCAAGGGACTCCAAGTCATCCCTGCGGCTTTGTTCTACAAAGTATAAGGTAAAATCAGTAAATATAGTTTCACACGATTAGTCCCTTCAAGGTTAAATTATAGCAAAACAGGGAAAAGTAGAGCCGTGTATCAATTCTATTACCAATGCTTTCACACGATTAGTCCCTTCAAGGTTTAATTATAGCACAACAGGGAAAAGTAGAGCCGTGTATCAATTCTAGTACCAATGCCAAGGTGGGTGTTCATGCTAGCATATCTTGCAGTTCCTGTCAAACTCTTATTTTCTCTGCATATGACATAAGAATCTCATATCTAGATCAGGAAAACAAATTTAAATCTTAGTTCAGGAATAAAAACCAACAATACCACTATAGGTAGCAAAGCATCTACTAAAACATCCAGTACTAATAGTGTTAACATGATAATGCGAAACAATGGATAACAAGAAGCAAAACAAGATATTATTTAAATCAGTCACAATCAGTCAGCATCAATCATGACCAAAGATGAACTGATATGCCTAAACACAATCAAATAAGAATCTATCAACAAAATCTGAATGAACAAATCAGATCTTTGATACGTGTGACGTTGTAAAGTCATCCAAATGAACCATTGACCTATAAGTGCAAGGCTCACAATCAGTTAAAAGAAATATCTACTTGCAGCTAAAAAGAACCAACCTGTAAGGAATATGTTGTTGTGTTGAAGTGTCTCTGTACTTCTTAGCCAGACCAAAGTCAATGATATAGACCTAAATGCAAGCCTCTATTACTAAATTGAAAACAAAGAGAACAAGAGAAAAATAACTAATATAAGAATAATCTTCAAACCCCACCTGATTTGCACGCCTTCCTAAACACATGAGGAAATTATCTGGCTTGATATCTCGGTGTAGGAATGATTTGGAATGAACACACTCAACTCGATTGACCTAAACAGATATCACAATTTCCACAGAAGTAAATGAACAAAGCACTAGGTTGCAAGAACAATATAAATACAAAGAAAAGAATACCATCTGATCAGCAAGCATAAGGACAGTCTTCAGAGACATTTTCCTACTGCAAAAGTTGAATAAATCTTCAAGACTAGGTCCCAGTAAGTCCATCACAAGGACATTATAATCCCCTTCAACACCAAACCATCTAACATTTGGTATTCCGGCTATCAAAATTAAAGAGAGAAGCAGATGATAAGGAACTATTTTAAAATTTTCAAAATCAGAAACAACAATCAACTAGACAACAAAAGGAAAAGGAGCCATTACTTCCTCCCTGTAGGATCTTATACAGCTTAGATTCATACATCAGTTGAGGATGCTTCGTCTTGACATTTTCCTGAGCAAAGAAAAGAAAAAATAAAGACATCCCACCAAAATTTTGAAAACACAAATTCAGACAATTGATGAGCAATACAATACAGCAAATACCAAAAAGAAAAAGGAAAAAAGAAACGAAACATTGAGCACAAATTTGAAAGATTACATGAACTTATATATTTTACTTACTAAGGCTGTTGAATTACCGCATACTAATATTATCAAAGTGAAATTACAAGGAGTATGATGCTCAACCTCTTAACATGAATCAAATGAAGGGTCAACAAGGAGGAATCTTGTGATGGACAGACATAGTGCACATTCTGCAGGTCTATCGTCAATCTTTTGACTACTTCAATTCAAAACTCTCCATGAATCATCCAGAAAGTACTGGTTCAGAACAGGTGAACGAGTTTGCAAATGGAGCCCCAATTGCCGTAAATTTGCAAACAAAGTACTTGCACATTGACGAAAGTCAATTAATAGGATTCTATGGTTTGATGTAACCTAGAACATCAAAGATATTTCAGTCTATTCAATGTCAAAAAGAAGAAACAAATAATCATTTAGTTATTTGTGCTCAGTGTTTTATAGTATGAAATACAAAAAAGCACGATTTAGATCCTATCAAATCTACGAATCCCCTTCATGATTGCCACATTTAAATGTCCACTTTAGGAACAAGTAGATAAAAGCATGCCGGGAGGACCCTGACATCTTGAATGAATAAACATGGACAAGTAGACTGATGTCACTACCTAACCTCTGACATTATTCTGAAGCTCATATACACTGAATTCCAAAAATGCGCATCTTAAAAATTATTTCTGAAAAAAAGGTAAAAGTTGCTATTGCCTAATCATCAAATCACAAGCGCATGAACAAGCTTGACAATATGTTATATGAATATTATGAAAAGACCAAATCTCGTTGATAGAAAAAAGCCGGTTACAACCAATGTCATAAGAAGATGGACAAAAGGAATTACAGGAAATAATTGACACCAAGACTATGACACTCAACAATGATACTCAACACCAGACATGCCTAACAACTCCTGTGAACATACGATATATAGAGCCACATCACGTGACCCATGCGCAAGCTACTTGTCCTGGGCTGACCTACGAAACGCTGCGCTTCACTTTGCTCCAAACTGCGTCGTGTTAACATACATGTCCTTCCTCTTCCAAATGAGTCGTAACAATCCCCCTTCCCTTAACAGCCTTGTCGATCAAATTGATTTTAGGGAAACGCTTCTGGAGGTCGAAGACATGTTCCCAAGAAACGCTATTGTGCTCCCCGTCGGACCATTGTACCAACCATTGCGTTATGGCACGATTGTTCCTTTTCACCATGCGTCGATCCAAAATTGCCACCGGAACTTGTTCCACCGGAGTTAAGAATTCTGGTAGGGCAGTAGTAGTGCGAGTCTAACCTTCGTGTGCCTTCTTGAGTTGTGAAACATGGAAGACCGGATGTATCGAAGCAGACGGTGGAAGCTCCAGTTTGTACGCTACCTCCCCAATGCGCTGGATAACTTTGAATGGACCATAAAATAAAGGTGCGACCTTCTAATTGCTCCGGCGTTGAAGCGAAAATTGTTTATAAGGCTATAATTTTAACAAAACCATCTCCCCTTCCTGGAACTTCCTGTCAGTTCGTCGAGCATCCGCATATTGCTTCATGCGATTCTGGGCCCTTTTTAAGTGGAACCGGGTAACATTAATTATCGTCTCTCTGTTTTGTAACACAAGATCGACCTCTGTGAGCTTGGAATCTCCGACGATATACGGCGTATAAATTAGAGGCGGATACCCATACAGAAATTCGAAAGGTGTGGTACCAATGGCCGTTCGATAAGTAGAATTATACCACCACTCCGCCAAGGCAAGCCATTCCCCCCATTTCTGTGGAGTCTCACCGCAAAAACACCGGAGATAAGTCTCCAAAATCTTGTTGACCGCTTCAGTCTGGCCGTCGGACTGAGGATGGTATGCTGTTGAGAATTTCAACTGGACTCCCTGTAATCGCAGTAATTCCTGCCAAAATTTGCTTAAAAACACGGTATCTCTATCGCTAATAATGGACTCAGGCATTCCGTGAAGTTTGAATACATTATTAAGAAACAACTCAGCAATATCAGAAGCAGTGTATGGATGTTTAACGGCCATAAAATGACTGTATTTCGTAAAACGATCGACAACGACTAGTATTACCGATCTTCCCCGAGAGTGAGGCAACCCTTCGATAAAATTCATACTCACCTCCTTCCAACTCCCTTCAGGAATACGAATAGGTTGTAGCAAACCTGGATAGGCAAACGTATCGTGTTTATTGCACTGACAAACCATGCAATTTTGCACATGAACACGTACATCCCGATTCATCCCCTTCCAATAGAACATCGTCTGTACTTTTTTAAGGGTAGCTATCGCTCCTGCGTGACCTCCCATGGCGTCATCGTGACTAATTCGAATTATCGTTTCCCGCAAAGCAGAGTTGGCTCCAACCACCAGTCGTCCCATCCATCGTAATAAGCCATCCTTCCACTCATACGTGCTAGTCTTAACCGTCCCTTTCTCTAGTTGTTGAATCAGATCCCTCATGTTGCTATCTTCCTGCCAACTCCGTTTAATATCCTCAATCATCTCACTATGTATTTGCGACACCGTCATGACCAACATCTCAGCACTGGTAATTCGTGAGAGAGCATCCGCCGCCACATTTTCTTTGCCACTGCGATACTGCACTTCGAAATTGTATCCCAACAACTTAGGCAACCATGATTGTTGGAACGGAGTAGACAACCTCTGTTCCAACAAATACTTCAGACTACGGTGGTCGGTGCGAACAATAAAAGAATTCGGAGTTAGATAATGATGCCATTGTTTAATGGCCTTGATGACTGCCAGAAATTCCTTTTCGTATGTTGATAACCCGTGATGTCTGGGAGCTAAAGATTTGCTTAAATAAGCAATAGGATGTCCATCCTGTTGTAGAACTGTTTCGATTCCTTGACCACAAGCATCTGCCTCCACTACAAAAGTCTTGGAGAAATTCGGCAGCGCTAATACTGGGGCAGTCGTTATTGCATTCTTCAAAATGTCGAAGGCGTTTGGTTCCTTCTGTCCCCAATTCCAATCATCGATCCTCTCTTTTGTGAGTAATTCAGTTAAGGGCTTCGCTATAAGTCCATACCCTTTAATGAATCGCCGGTAATACCCTGTGATTCCCAAAAATCCTCGCAGCTCCTTTAAACCAGTGGGGGCAGGCCATTCCTCAATGGTCTTGACCTTCCGAGAATCAGTAGCTACCCCTAATTCTGAAATAGTGTACCCTAAATACTCAATCTGGCGAGCTCCGAACACGCACTTACTTCCTCGGAGATACAACTGATTATCCATCAATGTGCTAAGCGCCACTGACAAATGTTCAACGTGAAGAGACAGAGAAGGACTGTAAATTAGAATATCGTCAAAAAATACTAAAATGAATCGACGGAGGTGCGGTTTGAACAATTCATTCATCACGCGTTGGAAGGTAGACGACGCGTTCGTCAGACCGAAGGGCATTACCAAGAACTCGTAATGCCCTTCGTGTGTTTTGAAGGCTGTCTTCTAGATATCGGCGGGTCGCATCCGGATCTGGTGGTAACCCGAACGGAGATCCAACTTAGAAAACCAGCTTGCCCCATGCAATTCGTCTAAGAGCTCTTCAATGATTGGTATGGGAAATTTGTCCTTCACCGTATACCGATTCAATTCGCGGTAATCAACACACATTCTCCAAGAATTATCCTTCTTCTTAACCAGTATCACCGGCGACGCGTACGGGCCATAGCTATGGCGGATAAATCCTTTTTCCAGTAATTGCTGTACTTCCTGTTCAATAATCATTTTCTGTACTCCAGTATAACGGTAAGGTCTCACATTGACTGATTCGATCCCTTCTTGAAGCACAATTTGATGGTTGAACGGACGGTCAGGAGGTAGCTGAGTTGGTTCCTGAAATACCTGAGCGTAGGTGGCCAAAACCGCATTAATTTCGTCGAGCACATTACCATGCTCCTCTGTCAGACGCATTTGCTGGAATTGATACTCCATAGGAGTAGAAAGCTGTAACATGAAAAGCTGTCCCCCATCCGTCTCCTGCAACGTTTTCTGAAGACCCTTACTGTTTATAATTCTGGACTTGCTCTCTGGGCCCCCTGTTAGTGTTACCAATTTCCCATTCCATCGGAATGTCATCTGTCGAGTTCGGAAGTTACAGAGTACATCATCCAACCCTACTAACCATTGCACTCCCAGCACAACATCACATCCTCCTAAGGCGATCACTAAAGCATCCATGCAGAAGGTTAAACCTTGCATCGTCTAGTCGAAGTTTTTACAGCATTGAGTACACTGTAACTTAAGCCCTCCTCCCACCATTATAGTGATGGGTGCAATATTCTGTACTTCGCAAGCTCCCCTCCTCACCACCGATTCATCCACAAAATTATGGGTGCTGCCGTTATCAACTAAAATTTGTATCGGTCTCCGTTGATGGACCCCGAGCAACCTTATTTGTCTGAGTTCACTATCATTTGCAAACCCGGTGATGGCTTGCATAGAAACCATCGGATTGTTGTCCACCGTCTCCTCTGCTTCGACATTTTCTCCTGCGGAGTCCATAACATCGGAACCCGAATCCTCTTCAGGAAGCACGTAGAATTGCAGTTGTCTCTTCGAGCAGTGATGGCCTGGTGTGTATTTATCGTCACACCAAAAACATAATCCCTTAGCACGTTTAGTGTCAAAATCTCTACTGCTCACCGTCCGAGGAGTCCTATAGCGACCTGTAGCAGAACGTGGACTAGAATTAGGTATGGAACGGTCAGTACGTGGAGACAACATTGGTTGTTGCATGGGTGGTGAAGAGCCCATAAAATTCTTCCCAACACCAGGGTAACGGCCCTGTGAAGTGCGATTCAACAAAGAAGCTCCGGTTGCCGATAATACGGCCTCCTGTTTCCTAGCCAGCGTATACGCCTGATGCAACGTCTGTGGTTCATGCAACTGCACCGCCACTCCAATCTCGGGTTTGAGACCCTTCACAAAAAATCCGACCAAGTATTCTTCAGATAATGCTAGTCTATTGGAGTGATGATCGAATTCAGCACAATATGCCAACACTGTGCCAGACTGCTGCAATACCTTGAAGTCGCCAACCGGGTCGTCAAATAACTCGACGTCGAACCTCTGCCTCAGAGCTTTTGTAAACTCCGTCCACTCCAGAGCCTCCGTTTTGAGACGATTCCGCATGAAGAGGCGATACCATTCTTGCGCCTTCTCATCCATGTGAAGAATGGCAACATTAAACTTCATGTGGTCGGGGGTCTGGTCCACCTGGAAGAATTGCTCACAGCGGTATATCCATATTTTCACGTTATCTCCCTCAAAGGTAGGAAAGTCAAGTCATCCGAGACGAAGAGAACTGCCACCATCCTCCTTATGGGTTGGAACTGGTGCAGGAGGAGGAGGATGCGACGGTGTGCCGGACTGACTACTGCCTTCCCCTTGTTTAGATCCTTCCATTGACAGAGTGGAACGAACCTCGCCCAAATCCTTCTCCAGTCGTTCAGTTCGTCCTTGTACCTCTGATAGTAACCGGTCATTCCTATCCTGTAGTTCCAACAACAGATGTTCATGCCGCCCTTGTGCCTCCATGAGCCCCTTTAAGGTATCCTCCAAACGCCTGAATTTCGCTCCTCTAGTTCCTTCCGCCATAATGCTTGGACAGAACCGACTCTCTGATACCAATTGTTATACGAATTCAATGAAACAACCAAACCTCGTTGATAGAAAAAGCCGGTTACAATCACTGCCGTAAGAAAATAGACAAAAGGAATTACAGAGAAACAAGGACACCCAAAACAGGGACACTCAACAACGACACTCAACACCAGACATGCCTAACAACTTCTGTGAACCAACGATATATAGGACCGCATCACGTGACCCATGCGCAAGCTACTTGTACGGGGCCGACTTACGAAACGCTGCGCTCCACTTTGCTCCAAACTGCATCGTGTTAGCGAACATGTTCTTCCTCTTCCACACGAGCCGTAACAATTAGGCCCATAACAACATAACGGAAGGTTAGACTTGGTGGATTATGATTATGAAAAGGAAAACAATAAAACAGCCTGCAAGTGACCCAGTGAGAGAGTCGTTAGGTGTTACTCTGATACTGGAAGTATGGCGATGAGTTTTGAAGGAGAGAAAGTGATACTTGTACCCTACATGGAACCCCACGTTCCAAAGTACCATCAGTGGATGCAAGACCCGGCTCTGCTCCAGGCCACCGGATCGGAGCCTCTCTCTATTGAGGATGAGTACCGTATGCAGCTCTCCTGGACCCAAGACCCCCTCAGTTCTCTCTCTTTCCTTCTTTTACATTTCTTTCTCTCTCTCATCATCTAATTTGCTCTCTTCTTCTTCTTCTTTTTTTTTATATTTATTTTCGACTGTGAGTGAATTGGCTGGTTTTGATGCGTAATAATGAGTTTTACAGAGCGGACTTTTATCATACTGGATAAGGACCTTGTGGAAGGCGATTTTGTTCATGGACAGCCCCATGTGGAAGGTCTGTCTTAGTTCCTTGATTGTGTGACGGAAATCTTAGTTTGTTTGGCGTTCTGTACCATTGATGGATGTTAAGTTTTCCATAATTTGCTATTGGAGGAGACTATAAAAAGACAATGTATTTTAAATGTCTCGAAGACTTTAGCATTCATGTAATTCATGTCATTTCATTGAAATATCATAAAATTTCTGTACTGTGACTAGCATTGGGAATTCACATTTAGAAAATTACCCTTCTGCTTGTGTAGTAAGTAATGGTAATTGATAAATCATCCTAAGTATCTCAATTAAATATTATATGCTATTTCCCAGCCATGGTCGGTGATGTAAATATTTACTTGAATGACTTGGATGATCCTCAAATGGCAGAGGTTGAGATAATGATTGCTGAATCCAAAAGGTACTTTTCCTTCTTTTCATGTCTTTCTGTGTATTGTGTTTCTTTAACCGCGTTAAATTCTTCATGTTTTGTTGTGAAAGTAATATGGGCCTTCTTGATGGATAGAATTACCTAATAAATCTGTTTATCTCCATTGAACATCTAGGTTTCATTTTTATATAGTTAACAGGTGTGATATGTGAACCCCAAATACATAATTATAGTCTTGTAATGCATTCCTTCAATGTTTACTTGCATGTGCATGCAACAATGATATTTAAAATTGCCATTAGAGACAAATGGTTGGTCAGGAAATGATCTGCAGATAGTTGTATATTTGCATATAGCTGTATTTTGGGAGTATAAACAGCTACAATGGTTTCTATTAAAAAAAAAAAGGAAGATTGGGTAACTGCATTTGTATAGGTATTGGTTACAATGCTCTTCAACTTTATAATATTCTTTCACAAGTTTCCTCTATATTTGAAATATAGATCTCTTCTCTTCTCTTAGTTAATGTTTTGAATGAACTTCTGCTGAAAATGGTTTCCCGACACATGTCTATATATGCTTTATGCAGGGAATGCCATTCTTTCATACCTGTTTAAGGGTCCTATCTGTACATTTTGGATCGCTTTAAAAAAAAAAAAAATTCACGAAGATTGCTAAATGGTACGATAAAAAATGGCTTGTGTTCCTATGTCTTTGTTTTCTTAGGTTTCTGATGTCCTTTGTGAAGGGAAAATGATGGATGAGTGGCGTTAACAACTTCTAAACTACTAGTTAAAACACTTTGTTTATTATCTTTCCTTTTCTAAGAAGCAAAGTTTGTTATTTTGATATGTTATTGTTCTTCAGAACCTTCTTCAGCAAAATGTTACAAGCATGCATCATGTTTTTCACAAATAAAGGAACATATGAATTTAATCATGAAATACAACAGTCAAATTAGCCAATGCAAAAGCACCATGGTGGTTTATTTTGCATTTCCTGGATCATATAGAAATTAGCAGATTTCTTCTTTGCTTCATCTATTTTGTGCTTTCTTGCCAAGTTACTGCTGTTGATGATCATTTTTTTTAATTCTTTCACAAATTATTTATTGCTATCATAGTCGTGGTAAAGGATTCGGGAAGGAAGCTGTGAAGATGATGATGGCTTTTTCTATTCAGTGTACTGGGATCCGTGTTTTTCGTGCTAAAATTGGAGAATCAAATGAAGCATCTCTTCACCTATTTCATAAATTGGTCAGTCTCTTCCTCTCTCTCCCATTTACATATGCATTTGATTTTATTTTCCTATTCATGACATCCTTGCATGTTAACAATTTCTTGAATGGATGGGGTGTGATAGTTTTATCTCTTTGATTAAGAGGCTTGCTTGCATACAACATTTTGCTGTTATATTTATCTTCTATCAGGTTAACTGAAGGCTTTTCTTGTTATTGCAGGGCTTTAAAGAGGTTTCTTATAGTGAAATCTTCAAAGAGGTTGGTAAACTTTACTTATAGCAGCACCATAGTGACAGTCATGTATTCTTTGTATGCCTTTATGTGTTCATATTTTCACATCCATTCTTATTGTTTTAGAATGCTCAAATTGGTTGTTAAACTTTACTGTTAGCAGCACCAAAGTGACAGTGATTTGTTCTTTGTATGGCTTTATGCGTTCACATTTTCACATCCATTCTTATTGTTTTAGCAAAGAGTATGGTAAACTTCACTGTTAGCAGCACCAAAGCGACAGTCATTTGTTCTTTGTATGACATTATGCATTCACATTTTGACATCCATTTTCTTGTTTTACAAATCTGAAAGAGTATGGTAAACTTTACTGTTAGCAGCACCAAAGTGACAGTCATGTGTTCTTTGCTTGGCTTTATGTGTTCACATTTTCACAACCATTCTTGTTGTTTTAGAATCCCCAAAGACGTTGGTAAACTTCACTGTTAGCAACAACAAAGTGACAGTCATGTGTTCTTTGTATGGCTTTATTCATTCGCATTTTCACATCCATTCTTGTTGTTTTAGAATTCTCAAGGAGGTTGGTAAAATTTACTGTTAGCAGCGCCAAAGTGACAATCATGTGTTCTTTGTATGGCTTCATTCGTTCGCATTTTCACATCCATTGTTATTGTTTTAGAATTCTCAAAAAGGTTGGTAAATTTTAATGTTAGCAGCATGAAAGTGACAATGTGTTCTTTGTATGGCTTTATGCGTTTACATTTTCAGATCTATTCTTATTGTTTTGCAATCCTCAAAGAGGTTGGTAAACTTTACAATTAGCAACACCAAGGTGACAGTCAGATCTATGTAATTTCCTATTTATTCATAAGATCAAACTTTCCTTATGTAGTTGATTCTTACTACTATATGAAGTCTATGTGGGTCTTGAGATTGTATCAAGCCCTCAATTTACACTCTCTGATTCTGTTTTTAACACAAATCCACCCTTTAATCACTCAATAACTCCTGTTGACTAAGGGCACACCAAAGCCCTAAAAACTGCTTTTAACTTACAAATTCTGTCCAGCTGTTGTCATTTGACAACCAAACTTTGGTCACCATTTGGAAAACCCAATTATTGCTCTCCATTCTACATTGACGAGAAATATTTTGTCTACCGACTGAAAAAGTCATATGCATTCCACAATCTTGTTGCAGGTTTGTTTCTAATGTTGATTTGTGTTTATGCATATTGACATTGAGAGTAATGGGGAAAACTTTGTGGGGGATTGAGGATGTCTGTCTTGATTCTGTCTTGTGAGATTGATAGGAGGTATGGGGCTTAAAATGAGTTTTGCATAATGTGGGTTTTGAATTTGCGCAAGGATATTGGTACGATCAAGTCCTCTAGATCTGGTTATAGGCCTACTAAGACTGAAGTCTGGCTGTAGTTCACTAGATTTCTAATTTTTCCTTCCTTTATGACCTATTTTTACAGTATGATAACTTGGGCTCATTAGAGAGAACCCAACAATCTCCAAGAGTAAAATTACTCAAGAACTTTTCTGAAAATGCCCCCTATTATTGCTGTCTCCAATTGCCTTTAAGGTTTACAAATAAAACTGCCAAGAACTAACACCCTTAAAAGTAGCAGATTTAAATGTACAATAATTCAAACATAATAACTACGCTGCTGCACATGACAGTAACCAATAGTAAATATATAAACTGAAGATAGCCTAAACTATTCATCATTCCTTCTTCTTTTGTTGCCTTCATTGATAAACTTTCAAAGGTACTACTTTAGCAGCCAAGTTTGATTTTGGTCATTTAATGACTATAACATCACTTTCCCCATGGTAATAGCACTTGTTCTCTAGTGTAAAATTAGGGTAACGAATTTTCATATGATTAGCAGATACCCAAGTGGCATCAGCTGGCGAAAGCCCTTCCCAAATGAATGAGAATTTCACATTGGCCAGCTTTAAGTCTAGAATCCATCAAAGCTTGTGGAGTAAGGATAGGGACATTGTAGTAGGGTAGAGGCAAAGTAGGAGAACAAGTTTCGGTACCATGAAACCTTTTCAAGCAAGAGATATGAAAAATAGGATGAATTTTCGAGTTAGTAGGTAATTGCAACTTGTAAGCGACAACACCATTTCGTTCCATAATGGGATTAGGGTCATAGAATCGAGGAGATAACTTTTGATTGCACTTGGATCTGACCGAAATTTGTCAATAAGGCTGCAGATTTAAAAGAACCATAGCTGTCACTTGAAATGATACATTTCTACGATGAGTCATAATGGACCTTCATTGTATTTTGTGCATGAAGAAGTCTTTCTCGTAATTCTTTCGAAACTACATTTCTAGTGTGGAACTCATGATTCACAGCCTCTACGCGAGATAACCCAGGGTAGGAGGATAGATGGTGTGGTGCTGGCCAAACATAAACTATTTCAAAGGGAGTAGCGCAGAAGGATGAATGAAAAATAGTCTTATAGCAATACTTAGCCCACATCACCTAAAAAGCAACAAAGATATATCTCAACGGTACAATTGACTACTTCCGTTTGGCCGTTTGATTGAGGATGATGAGAAGAATTAAAGGACAACTTGGTTCCAACGAGGCGAAACTGCTCCTTCCAGAAAACACTAGTGAAAGTGACATCACGATTGCTACAATAGATGCTGGCAATCCATTCAGCTTAACAATATTATCAAAGAACAACCTTGCTACAGTAACAGCATATATGGATGGGAAAGTGACAAGAAATGAGTATACTTGGAAAGGCGATCCATTACCACTAACAGAACTGTTTTGCCACAAGAAGGGGGCAATCCATCATCAAAGTCTAAAAAAATATCTGACCAGACTTGGAAAAGGACTGGTGATGACTGCAATAAGCCTGCTGGTTTGAGGTGTTCAACCTTGTCTCTTTGACATATAGAACAAGTACGAACATAGTTATGAACTTGTTCCTTCATACCCTTCCAATAGAAATCAGAAGCAAGGCGCTTCAAGGTCTTTGGGTAACCTTCATGTGAATGGTGATGCTCAGCTGAAACAAGAGTAGCTTGTAAGGGTGAATTGGAAGAAAGGTAGACCTTTGTTTCTTTGAAAAATCAATCCATCCTTTTATGAATAAACATCCATTAATTCTCCTCGCACTATTTGTTCATGAAGTTGTTGTAAAGCTGTGGTAGAATTTATTTCAGCTCGAATTTGATCAAAATATATCAACTGAGGAGCAGAAATTGCTGTAAGAAGAACAACATTGTCAAGCTTGTGAGACAAAGCATCAACAACAATATTTTCTCTACTTGCTCGATACTCTACTATGAAATCAAGTCCCATTAGTTTGCTTGGCCAATGTTGTTGAGGAGAGGTAATACTTCTTTGCTTCAACCAAAATTTCAAGCAATAATGATTTGTACGAATGATAAAACTTCTACCCTACAAATAAGGTCGCCAATGTTGAACAGCTTTGGCTAACCCAATTAGTTCTTTCTCATAAGCAGGGAGCTTAACAAGTCTAGTAGGTAAGGGGCAAGAAAAGTAAGTAATTGGTTGCCCTTCTTGTTGTAGAATCGCTCCCAATCCTAAATTTGAAGCATCACATTCAACAAAAAATGGTTGGAAAAAATTCGGTAAAGCCAACACTGGTGTAGTGGACATATCCTGCTTAAGTTTCGCAAAAGCATTCTTTACATCCTCTGTACAACAAAGGAATTTTTGTGAAGCATCACAATTATAGATGCTGCAATCAAACCACGATTCTTCACAATCTTTCAAAGAATTAGAGGACATAGCCTGTCTTGATTTTATCTTGTCTTCTGAGATTGATAGGAGGTATGGGGCTTAAATTGAGGTTTGCATAATGTGGGTTTTGAATTTGCGCAAGGATGTTGGGATGATCAAGTATCCTAGATCTGGTTATAGGCCTACAAAACTAAAGTCTGGTTGTAGTTCACTAGATTTCTGAGTTTTCCTTCCTTTATGACCTATTTTTACAGTATGATAACTTGGACTCGTTAGAGAGAACCCAACGATCTCCAAGAGTAAAAGTACTCGAGAACTTTTCTGAAAATATCCCCCTATTATTGCTGTCTCCAATTGCCTTTATGGTTTACAGATAAAACTGCCAAGAACTAATCGCCCTAAAAAGTAGCAGATTTAAATGAACAATAATTCAAAAATAATGACTATCCTGCTGCACATGCCAGCAACTAATAGTAAATATATAAATTAAAGACAGCCATAAATTATTCATCATTCTTTTCTCTGCTTTTGGTTCTTTTGTTGGTAAACTTTCAAAGATACTAATTTAGCAGCCAAGTCTGATTCTGCTCGTCTAATGATTACAACCGATATATTATTTGAGGTTGATATTGTTGATATTGATGTTGATTTTAATTTAAGTCATGAATCTGTTTTTTATTTTAATATTGAAAACTTTTATCTTATCTTATTTGTTAGATGGATCAGTGATATAAGATTTGGGAGAACCTAACAGAACTAGTTGATCTTTTGAATGGAGATAGTGTGCCAATTTCGAAGAAGAAAATTGAAGTTGTATGAAGTGTTCGGTCAAATAATAAGTTGGTGCTATAGGTTTTCATTGAGGTCAAGTTTTTCAATGTAATTACTGTAAGAAAAAAACATCCACTACATGGGGAAGAGGACTAAGAAACATACGAGTTTTTACGTATAGAAAGAAGCGATGGTTCCCTAACCCATCTTTGCATGACTTATAAAGTTATTCCAACATTTCAGTTCCAAAAAGGTGTCTAGGACTGCAGGAGTTAGTCATTTCCAGATATCATCGATATTTGCCTTTGCATCAGTATCAACTTCAATCCTCTTCACTCTCCTAGGCTCCATAGTAATTGTGTCATTAGACTGGGAAGTCTCTGCAATCCAATTTGATTGATGAGCAAAGCCAAAGGTTTGTAGCAACCCTGGTCAAGTTTCTTTGTGCGTTTATGTTCTTTTAGCTTTCGTGTAACACTATATAAATTATTATATGGCAACCTGCAAAGTGTAAAAATACTATTATATGGTTTTCAAACCTTCCTGAGATAAGCTTTTACCAATTGTGGGCTTGATCATTCTGTCTTAGCTTAATTTTTCGTCTATGTTAGAGCTTTATCCCTACAAATGTGGCAGGTAACACTGGAATTAACTGTGACAATGAACAAGCATGAGGAGCTGCTCAACATGTTCCATAATGTAGTTGTACACAGAGTTTCTGAGAACTGAATATTCTTGATCTTTTATATCCGAAAACCCTCCTGATATGCAATCCTGAGTCACATTTTGTTTCTTTTCCTCTGACAAAATTTACTCTGGCATTTAAGCGCATGCATGGATGTAAGCTCATATCATAATGAATTACCAAGATGAGGTAGGTAATATACAATTTGTCTATTTTTCTTGGTTTCACCACCGAACTTCAAGATGATCCAATGGTTATGGGGTAGGGTTCAACTTTAGGGATATCGATTGCGTCAATCTAGAGTTCCCATCTCTCTTTACGAAGACAAGGTTATTATAGGACATAAACAATCACAGTGACAGAATACAAAAAGTACTGGCTGGCCGCTGGCAACCAATTGAAAACAATATTAAATTTGCATGGACAGCATGAATCCGTCCCCAAAAAGTTATTTCTATATGGAAAAACTTCTAGTTCGAATTTTGTAACGGGCCCGTTGTCAGATATGGTTGACACCGGTGGCATTCCTAGTGATCCGCGATAGCAAAGATGCGTATTTTATTGGCTATATATGTGGCAGAGACGTTTGGAACGTCAAAACATAAAGAGTTCGAGATTGCAGTGTAAGGGTGTGGCTGTCTATTGGTATGGTGAAAGCAATCGTCGTTAAACCGTACCTACTCCAACGTGGTAGCTTGAATCAGTTCTGTTAATTGAACGTTTGTAGTGGATGGACCGAAATAACACAGGAAGGTGGACCCTGGAATTGATGGTTATTGAGCATGCAACGGTATTCTTTTTCCATGTAGGATAGAAGCATCATTCTCTCTCCTTCCAAACGAGAGCCAGGAAACAGGAAACAAGTATGCTGAACATCAGTAAGGGTCTTGGCCTGAACTAATTGGATGTCTATAGCAATGAGAAGGGTGATTTTGAGGAGTTTTTGGCGGATATACTTATATAGGATTCAAAACTGTGAGAAATTGGGCTAAGAGCTAAATTTTCTTTCCATGCTAACTGTACGGTGAGGGATTACAAAAATGGACGGGAAGCCACCGATCGTTGACTTTTACGACAGTGCTAGCAGTTATACTCCGATGTATCGGCCTGAATTTGCAGATCATGTCGGAAGGTTATTATGTTGAAGCTTCATTTTCTTTTGGAAATTAAAGAACATTATTGTAAACCTATAGCCTAAAACCGTTACAAAGTGTCGCAAGCAATATAATTGGCAAGATGCTTTCAAAAACAAATCGGATTAGTATGCATGGCTTAGTAGAATTACAAAATAAAATTAAAATTTAGTTGAATATAACTAGTATTGAAAGAATTGGAATAGAAAAATAGGAATAAGAATGAAAAGTGGAAATCAAAATAGAAATAAAATCACTTATTATTTGGTATGATATTATTCAAAGTTAATATTTGGTATTAAATGATAAAAATAATAATGAATATTTTTTACTTTTATTTAGTTATTGTATGATTTATTTTGTAAATAAATAATTAAAATATTACATATTTTTGTAAATAATTAGTCAAAATTTTAACAATTTATAAAATTATAAATTTTTAAATAATTATGATTAATTTTTATGATAAGAACAAAAGTATCAATGAAATAAAATAAAATAATTGTTAAAGAAATTAATTTAAAAGATTGTAATATGTAATTTTGATGATAATATTTTGATAAGTATCTTGATAATATTTTAATAATAACTTGATAATATTATAATAATATCTCTTATCTTTTACTCCCGATATTTGATTATAACTTATACCCACACTCCCATTAGGAATAAAGGTCCATAATTGTTTAGAATTCATTCCAATTTTCTCATTCCTTATTTTATTAATTAACAATAACCAAAAATCTAAAAATTAGGGAATAAAGATTGCATTCCCATTCCAACTTTTTTATTATCGGTTACCAAACAAGGCCTTAGGAGAATCGACATGTTAATGAATATTTCAATTATCTTTCATTCCTTGAGATTTTGAGAGTTTAGAGCCCTTGATTGTTAACATCAACTTTATCCAATTATTGGTCATAATTCTCGTATCTTCAAGTGAATTGGATTGTCTTTTAGTCAACCTCATATTTCTTTCCTTTCCTAGGGAGTATGTAGTGCATCAAAGTCATAAGTAGAACATTATAAGGTTATTTTTATGCATATGAGTTATACTTGAGATCTATTGAAGAACCAGTCTCTAATATGTGACATAGCAATTTAAGTTACATTGAGTCATTCCATATCTATTTAGAGAAATGGAAATTAAAGAAAGGATGGCTAATGGATTCATTAGTTCTTGTGCACAAATGACAAAGGTTTGAGATATTGGAACCACCTCTAATCATATCCAATGTTGATAGGTTTTCCTTCACTGTTAGCCATAAGATGAATGAGATTTTTGGAAATTGTAGGTTATTCTGAACTAAAAAATGACAATGGAATTTAAGAGCCATTTCCTTTATGAAGTTTATACATGACTTGCTAGAGTAGGTACCTGATGAATTTCCAATCCAGTGAATTATGTCCTTCATGCCAAGATTAGAAGCATAAGGGAAGCATCTTTGGAAAAATTCAGTTTGCTTATTGTTACATCCTCACCTGCCATCAATGATTGATTCCTTGAATATTACATTAACTAGACATAGGAATCTAATACTTGAAGCGATCGGTAGTTGTAGAGCATTGAAAGCTGCATGACTCCTCTAAGCTTTAGGATTTGCGTCATACTCCAAAATGAGTCCCTCTTCAGCTTGATGATCTAAATGCTCTTATTTCTTAAATAGTGCTCATTCAATCATTTCACTTAAAAGTGTAGCGCCCCCTCACCGTAGGGTACACATCGGGACGCCCGAAGGTCGCTCCGACGCATATCCTACGCTAAAGGTTCACTACCAGAAAATTTCGCTAATAATCCATATGGCATCGCAGTAAATTAAATCACAATATAACAGTAATCAGTAAATTAAAATCCAAAATAATAATCATCTGGT
>JANIHY010000004.1:21257940-21268838 GCA_027479065.1 Erythroxylum brevipes | reverse complement strand
GGTTCCTTGAGAGTCGACCCGAGGTTGCATCCTGTATTGCAATTCTTGGTATAAATTGATTTTGACCGGTTTCCAAGAATCAATCTTAGGATTGAATGATAAGCCGCGATCAACGGGGTCCAACATGAACACTAGGCACCTTCAGGCAAGTTAAGGCCATTGTCCATTCCTAATTGGAAGTGGCAAAGGATAACCATGGATTTTCTAATGGGTTTGCCCAATACCAGTAGAAAGCATGATGCCATCTGGGTTATTGTTGATCGGTTGACAAAGTTAGTCCATTTTTTGGCAATTAAACAAACAAATTCTTTGCATGTTTTAGAAAAGAAGTATATTGATGAAATAGTGAGATTGCATGGGGTTCCAGATTCTATAGTTTCTGACAGAGATCTTAGATTTACTTCGAGATTCAAGGAAAATTTACAAGAGGCTTTGGGAACCAAGTTGAATTTTAGCACAACTTTTCATCCCCAAATAGATGGTCAATCTGAGAGGACCATTCGGACCCTTGAGGGAATTCTTAGGGCATGTGTGATGGATTTCAAAGGAGCTTGCGACAAACATTTAACATTGTTCGAATTTGCTTATAATAATTCATACCACTCAAGCATCCAGATGACTCCTTACGAAGAACTGTATGGAAGGAGATGTAGAACTCCGATATGTTGGGATGAAGAACGAGAAAGGAAGTTGATAAGACCAGAATTGTTGCAGGTGGTAGTAGATAAGGTCAAGTTAGTTAAGCAAAGGCTTAAAGCGGCTTAGGATAGAATGAAAACTTATACTGATGCACACTAGAAGGAAATGGAGTATGAACTCAGTGAGAAAGCATTTCTTAAGACGTCTTCTTGGAAAGGAGTCATGAGGTTTGGCAAAAAGGGCAATTTGGGTCCCTATGAAATTCTTGAGAGTTGGACCACTTGCCTACAGGTTGGCGCCGCCGTCAAAATTGTCACAGATATATGTTGTCTTTCATGTATCCATACTGAGGAGGTATAGGTCAGATCCCTCCCATATCATTCATACTACTGAGGTTTAGTTGAGAGATGATTTAAGTTATGAGGAGATTCCAGTGGAGATTTTGGACACCAAGGAGAATGTCCTCAGGAACAAGACAATTCAATTGGTCAAAGTCTTGTGGAGAAACCATTCTATGGAAGATGCCACATAGGAGCCCTTAGAAGCCATGAAGGAGAAGTATCCACAACTTGTCAGTGAATTAGGTATGAATTTCGAGGACAAAATACTTTTAAAAGGGGAGAATTGTTGGCCACTAAAAAAATTTTCTTGATAAATGAGCATGATTGGATTAACTTTGGGATCTTGCTAGATTAGTGTACGTTGGAATTAATTAGCATGTTAATGTTAATGAGATCATGTTACATAGGTGAATTGGATTAAAGTTAAAGTGATAAGTTGCATAAGGGGTATTTTAAGGAGAACACTTAAGTGGGAAGGCTTTAAGGCTTTCAAGGAAGGGCAAAATGGGAAGACAAATTTATTGGCTTGTATTTTAGAAGCCAAAAACATTGGTGAGGAAGAACAAAATAGAGAAAACACAAAAAATAAGAAAGAAGATAGAGAGAGTGTTGTGGGTTTACAGAGAGAAGAGAGGTTTGAGCTAGGTTTTGACTTTTCTCAACCTTCAAAACGGATTTTGACAGCGATTAAGAAGGAAAAAATATAGAGGAAGATAAGAGCCTTCTTTTGAACCAAGCATTTCTTCATTTGGAGAAGATTTGAGGTAAGGGCATTTTAAGGCTTTGAATTTTTGGAAGGAGTTTTGGTTTCAAAAGCTTAGAAAATGCATGGGTTTAAGAGTTCTAGGATCAATTTATACATTAGTTTCTTTGAGTTCTCATCTGAAAATTTCTACTAATTTTGGGATTTTATTTATGTTAAAAAGGTAATTGAGAAGGATAAGAGGAGCAAGAGGAGAGGCACATTTGAGCAACTTACCAGCAAGAAATTCAAGGTGGGTTACATTTTTATAATTGATTAATAAGCCATAAATGTCTTCTTTCAAGGAAAGTGAAATGAATGTTTTCAACTGCTTCCAAATATGCATTTAATTATTCTTTAAATGTTTTCAAAAAGTGTTGTTTAATCTGTGCATAAATTTTGTCAATGAAAAATGAAATGATTTTGAAAAGATATCATGTTATGAAAACCAAGTTTCTAATATAGTCCAATTTTGGACAATAAGTTTACAAGTCATGAAATTACATGTTATGTGGGTTTGTGGTGATCCCCTAAGTATGTCAAGTGCACTTGTCTAAAGACTTCTCCCGCCTGCCCACTAATGGCGTGGAGCTCCTTTATGGACTCCCATAAATTCACGACTACGCAAGACCGTTATGTGAAAATGCGTAGTATGTTTTATTCTAGATCCACCGAACTAATTTGATGTGCTTTTGTGTTCATGATATGTTGAAAATAGTGATGTATCCATGCTATGCATTAATGTGAGTTTTTGCAATGAAGATGATTATTTCAATGGTTTTTGCTTGTTACCGATTAGAATATTGTTACCCACGGGTTTTAAGCTCACCCCCAATCTCCTCCCGCACATTCAGGAGATGAGCAGGATATCGATTAGGTCAAAAGGGCAAGGCAACACTCCTACTTCTGATTATTTTGTATTTGAAGCAAGTTTGTACAGCAAGGCTTTAGTTGCATTTTGAGCAAATCATGTGTCATTTGTATTTTGAGATTTTGATGTATTAATGTATTTGCGGCTTGAAATGCCCACTAAAGCTTTGTAAAAATTTTATTTTTTGATGCAAATGGAATTTGTTTGCATATTTACTCATAACTCTCTAAAGTTGGTACATTGAAATTTTTTAAGTGCATAAAGGAAAATTTCATTTTCTGACTTCAGGGAAAAACCTGAGTTAATCTAAGATAATTTAGGCAAATGTGTCTTCTATTAAGTAGTAATTCTTTCTTTTATCTTTCCAACGGTATTTAGCATGAAAATTTTGAACGTCTGAGCTGAAAGTCAAGGTCCCTATAAGGGAAGATGTGTAAGAGAGGAGTTGTATCTTTTGGCTTTTTGCTTCTTCTGTGATGACGTTATCTCCTTTTGTGTTTCCCTTGTGATGACATAACCTTCTTTTGTGTTTTGTATCGTCTGTGTTTTGCTTCTTCTGCCTTTTTGCTTCTTCTATGATGACATCCTCTCCTGCTGTGTTTCCTTTGTGATGACGTCATCTTCTTCTATGTTTTGTATCGTCTATATTTTCCTTCTTCTGCCCTTTTTCTTCTTCTGTGATGACGTCATCTTCTTCTGTGTTTCCTTTGTGATGACATCATCTTCTTCTGTGTTTTGTTTTTTCTGCCTTTTTGCTTCTTCTATGATGAAATCATCTCCTTCTGTATTTCCTTTATGATGACATCATCTTTTTCGGTGTTTTGTATCATATGTGTTTTGTTTCTTTTGCCTTTTTGCTTCTTTTGTGATGACGTCATCTCCTTCCGTGTTTCCTTTGTGATGACGTCATCTTCTTTTGCGTTTTGTATCATTTGTGTTTTGCTTCTTTTGTCTTTTTTTTTTAATGTTTTGCTTCTTCTGCCTTTTCACTTCTTCTGTGTTATGCTTCTTCTACCTTTATGCTTCTTCTGTCTTTTGCTTCTTCTGCCTTTTCGCTTCTTCTGTGTTTTCCTTCTTCTGTCTTTTTGATTCTTCTGCCTTTTTGCTTCTTCTGCCTTTTTGCTTCTTCTGTGTTTTGCTTCTTCTACCTTTTCGCTTCTTCTGTGTTTGACCACTTTTTCGATCTTTTTTCATCTTCTGCCTTTTCGTTTCTTCTGTGTTTTGCTTCTTTAGTCTTTTCGCATCTTCTGTCTTTTTGCTTCTTCTGTCTTTTCATTTCTTCTGTGTTTTGTTTCTTCTGTCTTTTCGCTTCTTTTATGTTTTGCTTCTTCTACCTTTTCGCTTCTTTTGTATTTTACTTCTTCTGCCTTTTTGCTTCTTCTGTCTTTTGCTTCTTCTGTCTTTTCACTTCTTTTGTCTTTTTACTTCTTCTGTCCTTTTGCTTCTTCTACCTTTTTGCTTCTTTCTGTGTTTTGTTTCTTCTGTGTTTTGCTTCTTTTGTCTTTTTCTTCTTTTGTCTTCTACTTCTTCTATTTTTCGTCTTCCCCTCTCTTCTGTTCCTTTTTCGACCCCCCTTCAGATGATAGAATCCAACCTCAAGGCCTTCCTCAAAGTTGTAGGTCTCTAAGCCTTCTTTGAAATCGTCCGAAAAGGATCTTAACCCGATAACCCTAATGATAGTGATGCTAATTTTCCCAAGGCTTGTGCAAAATGATTAAGGTCAGCAACTGTTCAGAAATTGTAAAAGTAAGTCGTTTTAGTGGGGGCATGCCACCCTTATGGGACACGTGTCCAAATGTCACTTAGGACATCGGGCTCGTGACTCACAAGGGCGGGGTGTCCAACAACATCCTAGTAGGAATACATCGAGATAGCATTTGATGGCGAAGGAGGTAGAAGCAAATGACCACACTTGTTAGTTGACAACAGTCTTGACTGTTGTAGATATGCTTGAAGCTTATATTTTAGGAGTTCATAGGTATATGATATCAATGTACAGCTTTAATTACTTTAAGCATAACAATCATTATCACAGTGATGTCATTAGAATATTATATGGGGCATTATACGATAAAAGGAGTCGTCAGTCTTCTACCCTTACACTTAAAATGAATAAGGCCTTAAATTGTTGAAGGCCAAGATTGATTCAAAGGATATTGTTAATGAGTGAAATGAATCTGTAATAGAAATTAAGTGAATCAAAAAAAAAAATAAAGGAGTTGGTGGATCAACACTGAAGGTATGGAGTAATGTGAGATGAAAATAGGAGTTAAGTGTATTAACACTACAGTGATGTGAATTATTAAGTGAAAGATAAATTGTCTTTGAGAGTATCACCGTGCCAAGGTGTGTTTAGGTTAGGAAAAAAGGATTAGCTAAGCCCGATATGAATTGGTTTGCACAAAATTATTATGAGTTAGTGATACTGATAAACGATGTTTGAGATTCGTAATGTGATATATGTAAGTATATTAAGAAATATTGATATGATATGATATTGGTGTTATCGACACAGGAAGTGAAAAAATTTTGTGAGTAAACTGAAACATAATGAGGAACTAGTTAAGAAAGTGAATGACCAAATAAGGGATTGAAAGAATGAGTGAGTCAATTGACTATGGTCATTTGAACAAAATTATTCGAGGGGAGAAGTCAAATAGAAAACGGAGGAACATCCTACCTTCCTGATCAATTAGATAAGAATTTTAAAGACGAAATTCTTTTAAGAGGGAGAGAAATGTTGGCCCCCGAATTGATATTTGTACACATTACAATTTAGTATATGCACTCAATTGACATGTCCCGGGGTACGAAAGAAGTTAAGTGAACATGATGTGAATTGTGATTTAGTATGTCTTGAATTTTTGTATGTTTGGATTTCAATTAGTAAATTGACATTAAATGTTATTGATGGCGAGATTAATGAATTAAATGTACATTTGGTCTAGAAAAAAAAGCCAAGTGGTAAGAAAAATTTGTTGGCCTCCAATTTTTTTCTTGATGAATAAGCCTGATTTAAATTAATTATAAGGGCTTTATGGGGTTATTTTGTGGAGTTACTTATTACATTAATGTTAGTAAGATTATATGACATAGGTTAATTGAATTAAAGTGTTAGGATAGTAAGATTGTATGAGGGTATTTTTGGTAGGTCACTTATGGATAAAGATCATAAGCATTAAAAGAAGGGGCAAAATGGGCATTACATAATGTGAAGGGCAAAATTGGGAGAACAAGACTAAGGAGGGGTATAATTGGAAGGCTAAGAAAATGTGTCTTGAATTAGAAGAAGAGGAAGAAAGCGTGCAGAGTAGAAAAGAGAGAAGAGAAAAATGCAGAGAATAAAGAAGAAGTGAAGATTGTGGAAGAAAAGAGGAAGAAAAAGATAAATCAGCTTGTTCTAGGTAAGTTCTATCATATTTTCTTCTTATTTGGATAGAAAAAACGAAGGGATTAGAGCGAGAAATGGGTTTATGTTGGAAGAAAGAAAAGAAACCATATATGGATATTTATGGATTTCTAAACTAAATTGATTTTTCTAATCTAAGTAAACTTTGGGATGGTTAAATGAAACACTTATGATCATTGTTAGAGGTTAAATGACATAAAATGGTGTTATGTGTTTGATGAACGTGAATGATGAATAGATGATGTAAATGTCTAGTTTTTGTATTTGTGAATGATATTGAGTTAAGATGGAGTACAAAATGAAGTGTAAATGAAGTAGAAAGGATGATTTTTGTATAAGATGTGTTAGGTGTAGATGTTGGATGTGAAAATTTTGGACAATAGGATGACGACTGGAAATTTCGTACGCTGCAGTGAAGTCAAATTTCCTAAACCAACATACTTTGGTATTTTTATGATATCTTGTTCTGTAGTTATCAAAATGAAGTGATTTTTCATTTTGAATATACTAGATACATAGGGATACAAATTGTCTATGAAATGGAGTTCTATTTCAGTCTCTAAGAATTTCAATTTTTAGATGGAAGTTGAGCACAGAATATAGTTTAAACATAAGAATAGTCCAAAAATGTTTAGGTTATAACTTTTAGATTTATAAACCAAATTGAATGATTTCGCGTCGTTAGAAACTTAAGACTATGAGAAACATTTTTGTAGAAGGAAGTGCTATCAAATTTCTTCATTTACCTAATCTAAATGATCACGGAAAATTAACCCAAAGGTTTGGATTTTTGGAAGAGTTTGAGTATTTAGAATTTATCTTAGTGAATATGTTATATATGGGTCCTCAAATTGTTTTCCTATTGAATGGAAATTTTTTTCATTAACAAAGGGAATCAAGGAAGGTAAGAGGAGAGGTACCTTTGAGCAAGGATTTCTAAGGTGGGTTTCATATTTATAATTGAGTACTGAGCCATGAATGATTTCTTATAAAACAAGAAATTGGGCAAATTGGAGGTTATTGTTTTTGAATGACTTGACAAATTGTTGCGTTATTGTTTTTGAATGACTTCCACATATTGTTATATGTTTGGTATCTAAATTTGGTTGATGGAAATGATTGTTAAGTATTTCACGTTCATGGACAATTGTGTTTCTGAAATATGCCTTTACGGCAAAATGTTAAGAAAATCAGGTTTTCGAAAAAGAGCTATTTTGGGAAATTTATTTTCAATTCATGAAATACATATTATGTGGGTTTTTAGTGGTCCCCTATTTTAAGTCAAGTGCATTTTGGCTAAAGGCTTCTCCCATCGGCCCATTAGTGATATGAAACACCTTCATGGTCTCCCATAAGTTCATAGCTATGCAAGACCATTATGAGGGATTGTGGTAGTACGTTCTGTTCATGGATACACAAGACCATTATATGAAAATGTGTAATACATTCTGTTTTGGACTACCTAAACTATTCTGAAGTGTTTATGTGCTTATGATTCTGTGAACAAGTTGATGAATGCATAAATTGTGTTGTTTGTGAATTGGATTACATGATGAGAATTTGACAAACATGTGCTTTATAAATTCAATATGAATTTTCTATGACCAATGAATACTTTCAAGGCTTTGCTTATTTCTTATAAACTTATTACACATAAGCTTTAAGCTCACCCCCTTCCATCCCATCTTCAGGTCAAGAAAATGAAATCGAGTGATCAAGGGACAAGGCAACACTCCAAATTTGGCATGTTTTGAATACAAACTGTTGTTACATATAAGTGAGATGTGTTATGGAAAAGAAAAGTAGGAATTTGTGAAGGATGAGAATTAATGCTAAGTCAGAAAACAAATGAATAGATATTAGAGAGTTTTATGAAATAATGTTGGTAGTTGAATTGCCATGAAATGATGTTTCTTTAGAGGAAGTGAATTTGGGAAAAGTTAAAGTGAAAGTAAGGTTAGGATAGATGGAGAAACCTAAGGAAGGCTCTTGAGTGAACCATTCCTGGAAGGTATTAGTATGGTTAATTTTGCATCTTCGTCGTGGCGAAGTCAATCTTCTTGCCGGAGCATATTTAACATGAGAGATGCTTGGGTCTAATATGGGATCTTCACCTCGGCGAAGTCAAAAGTTTGTCGTGGTGAACTTTTCTCGAAGGGTCTCTGCAGAAGTTCTCATATGTTCACTGTGGTGAAATATAAAGTTTGTCGCGACGACCGTCCCGTCGAGACCTAGGGACCCAACATTTATTATATCAAAGCATAAAGATGAACCAATGATGGTTAAGGGGAATTTATTAGATTGTACTCATATTTTTTGATTCCAGATAATTGGGCTTTGGAAAAGGGCTCCAACAAAATTGGTATATGGAAATAGGATGATTAAGCCTAAAATTGAGTGACATTTGGCATAGTTAAATTTGTGACAAATGGACTAGTAATTAAATGACAATTGGATCAATTAGTATGAGATAAGTGGACCAATCTTGGAGTAACATATGGAATGATTAGTAAAAGGAAAATGACTAATAAATGTGTGGATTAGTGACATAATCTTGATTAGAAAAATGTAATACATTCCTTAAGACAAATGTTGACATTAGAAGGTGGCACCTAGCATGTGATTTGTTGGAGTTATGTAAATATAGTGCCCTATAAAGCAAGTGTATTTACATGTAACTTTATCTTTTTCAGTTACAGTTTTGTAATGAAAATATTTATTACTAATAAAACAAAAGGTACAAAGATTCTTTTGTAAGTAATATACATATACATAAAGATATATGGGAATGATGAGTTTCATATCATGATAGTAGTGGACTATCGATAATGGCACTATTAAATAAATCTGGAATCAAGTATGCTTGAAGAATAAAGTGGGTCGTTACTTTAATCTTAAAACATACAACTTAAGCATTCGCTTATAATGAACCATAATCTTGATAAGTGGTGAACTCATATATGTTTCATTATAATTCTTGATACGATTAGAATGGATTTTTACAGAGTATTAATCAAGTGTCTGCATGTTGGAATTATTAATTGAAACATGTATCAGTGAACATTCACTAAAATAAAGAGTTTATCGTGCTATCATCACATCTAGATATTTTAAAGAGATTTGGTGATTAAACTGACACTAGTAGTTTGATAGACTAGCTACCCATCAAGTCTTGACACCAAGAAGAGATCTTGTGTGTTAATCATCATATAATGTAAAACGGGAGATCTAGAAGGAAAAACCAATATAAGGGCAAAACGGTAATTTTACCCTTTTTTGTGCGGATGGCTATATTAAGGTTCTAAATAGGGTTTGCAATTGGACATGAAATATGTGTTCTTATAATATTTAATAATTCAAGAGTTCAACTAATTGTCTTTAGTGGAGTGACATTTAGTTAATAAGCTAGAATTAATTATAATGAGATTAAATTAATTCTAGGCTTAGTGGAGCTTGAATTATCAAAGTTCAATAAGATTCTCCACTTGGCTTTAAGGAAGGCTATCATGCTAAGTAAGAAGTATAAATGGAGGTTTTAGAAGCCCATAATTGAATATTGGGCTTGCTATAGTTAATGGTTAATTAGAAGCCCAAATGACCCAAACCCGACATCGATGGTGATATCCGATTCCATGTCTCGCGAGGGTGGCGTGCTAAAGCACTCAATCGGTCAGAAATCGATATTTTTTTAGTAAAATTTTAACACAATATACGCAAAAATCGATACTCAAATTGGGCCCTTATTCATTCATAAACATTTTCACATAACACAATTTTCAATAGCCAGTCGACCCCTTTCACAATTACAAAACACTTGATTCATTTCAAAAATACAAATTTATACAAAAGTTCTGGATTTTACAATTCAATGCAAAATAGCAAAATACAAATGCAGACGTGAACTGATCCCGACCTCTATCCTTCACTTGAACGCTGCATGTATGCTCCGGCTGGCCTAACGGGGTATTCTTCTGATCCTGAAAAAATTTACAAATTTTGGGTGAGTTTTTCAAACTCAATGAGTGGCCATCATCGATGGCTCGCCTAGTCATATAACACATAATTCACACACATTCCACTTTATTTCATGTTCAATATATTTAATCATTCGTAAAATGTATTAGAGTTCACATTTTTCATTATGCATATGCAGTGCACATGAGACTCTCTTCCCATTTGTTATTTTATTGTGACCGAGTGCCTGAATTGTCCCGTATCCATTAGATACCAGGCTCATTGATAACTGTCCCATATAGGGCTTATTAAACGTTGAGCCTGAGGCTCTGAATCACTTTGGAGCTTGAGGCTCTTTTTCACACTTTGAGCTTGAAGCTCTGATTTTTTGCTACTTTGGTCACAACTGTCTTTATATTTCATTCATTCATGCAATGGAATGCATCACTCACAATTGTAGATCCCATTCAAACACTTTCTTATCTCATTAGACCTTAGTCCGGCATTCCACATTGTAGTGGAGAATTCACACTTTCACTTATATACAGATACAATTGCGCATGTCTAACACATTTAACAATCACATTCACATACAATTTTCACTTCAATATCTCATTCATATATCATGTTCATCGAATCTTCATTGTCCAAAGTTCAAAAATCAAGACACATTCACAATTAGTCATAATCACTCAATTTATAACATGAACAAAACAAAAAATAAGTAAGACCATCTAGGTCCACTTATAGTACGCTCCATTTTAACATTTGCTTCCGAAATCAGGGAGCGTTTGTGTAACATCCCATCAACGATGGGAAGGGTAAATTGATAAATTGGGACGGGCTAGTAGGTCACATTGCATAATTTGATATGAGCATACATTTGGCCTCTAATTTTAGAGGAATGAGACATTTTGCACATGCACATATATGTACATGCAT
>JANIHY010000004.1:21020616-21031305 GCA_027479065.1 Erythroxylum brevipes | reverse complement strand
TCTTTCCATCTAATTTCAAATCTCTATTTATGCCCATCAAATTAATGACTCAATTCTAAAAATAATGAAACAAATAAATCAATGGTAATTGAAAAAAATTCGAGGTCTAACATTTATCCCCGTTGAAAGAACCATATAGACAAAAAAAGATTAATCAATCCCTATCTAAATGCGCTATGGATAACTTATTTGACACTTAATGATTTAACTTTGTTGCCAAAACGAAGAAAAGATTACGAAAATATTTTGTATTATTAAATAGAATTAAGATAAATATCTTAATTTCAAACTAATCAATAAAACTCACTTTCAGATCAATTGATAAAATTCATATTGATCATAATATAAGTACAAAATAGCTTTGACACTAATGTAAGAAATAAAAAAATTCTCGGATAACATGATAAGATTGAAACATACTTGCATCACTAATCCATTGAACAAAAATTACTTACAAACTTTTATTTTAATCCATGGGATATGAAACTTGTAGAATCTTAAAACTTGTAGAATTTCTATTCGTTTTTTATGATACTTATCTTTGTGGCAAAACATATCTTATCTAAAATTTTTCTAGTAATTATGATGTTTAAAATTATTAACTTATTATAGGTGCTTATCAATTAGTGACAATTTTTCTGTTGTTGTTGTCAACCTTTTATAACCCCTTGGGGTACCAGATTCTTTAGGCAATTTCTTTAGTATATTTCAGAAGCACAGTCTATCTATCGGGGTATAGATCTTTTGTACCCCCTATTATGTACCTATCTAATACCCCTTTGATCTCAACCATCCAATGCAATAAATTAGATGGTTGAGAATAAAAGGGAACGGAGGGTACTGAGTAGAGGGCACAGAAGATCTATTCCCATCTTATAGTAAGGAATACCAGCTCAATGATGTCAATATATTTTTGTACTCCTTTGTAATCATAGCATCCGTTGACTTCTTGTTCATTTACGTCAACCACATACGAAAAAGTTAACAAAAACTACAGATCGTCTTGTTGCCAAATAGTGTATAAGAAAGCAATATAGACTGCCTATGATGATTTACACCGAAAAACAGAGCATAGTTTTGACACAAATCACAAAAAACTTTTGAACTTTCAAACTTCACTCCCACTTAAAATATCACCTTTGTCTCAATTTCGTACACCCCGACTATGTGAGCTCTTGTCATATCTAAACAACTCTCATCATTCTCCATTTTCTTACTCATATCCAATACACTACTGCATTATAGGACAAATAAATATTATTTAAAAAATACCATTAGATCACACAAAATATAATACTAGATGATATAATAGATACTAAAATATGTCATCTGTACCAAAATATACTACAGAGCAAATAGATGGGAGCCAAATTAAAATTTCAGCACTAGAATAATGACACGATATTCTTCTTTTCAAATTATTCCTCTCACTACACCAATTTTTAATCTTAATCAATTACAAGACATTGGAATAATGTTAATCACAAAATTTTGTTTTACATTTTATAGATATTTAACAATGAAACTTTATTTTTCTGACCATTACCACTTCAAACTCTCATACATTTGTATGTAATTTTCAAAACTTTATTATACTAAGATGTTTACAACTAATAAAGGCATCTTTCCATTTACGATTTAAAGTAAACTCAACAATGCACCTTATTCAATCCATAATAATCATGTTAGGGAACAATCAACAACTGCATACAAACAGTTTTTTGATACCATACTGGCATGATTGTAACGTGAATAAAACAAAATCAACAGTTGATAGCAAATGACAATGTCAATTACAAGCTTATAAGGTGGACATTTTCAATTTCAAGTTCAAGTTCAAACAAAATGATAAGTATGTGTCTGTTAAGGTGGAGGATTTTTGCTTACCAATAATCTTACATGTTTTGTTTGGGTTAATTAGGTATGTTTATTTTTGCGCCGTCAATTATTATTATTATTATTATTTTGTCTATCATCTACCATTAAACAACAAAAGTATTGTCATATTTTTATCCTAATTGATTGTTTAACTTTAATGATGTCAACCATGAAGCTGAAGGGGTAAGAGGTAACTATTACAAATAGAATTCATTTTTGGGAGACCAAATGCTATCAAGCTATGAAGGTTTTTACGTAATGAAGTTTCCATCCATTAAAAGAAATCAGATGAATTCCCAGTAACAGTAACTCTTCTTCACACTCGTAATCAAAACACAGCGATTTTGATAATTACCACATACACTGGTTGCCTGCAAAGTTAGAAAGTAGTGCTTATTCGTAAGAGGAGCCTAATCTCGCCACTAGTAACTCTCCTAGTAATAAACCATTGCGTGATGACTTGGATATTATCACAAAGCCCATGCATTGGAGATTCTCTCATTTAAAGAGGTTCCTGAGCCCACTGAAAATTTTTAGCGCTCTCAATTCACCACCTCTTATATCCCTCAGCCTTCTTCTCAGTACCTGTACCACCACTCAGAATAAGAGAGGAGCATCAAATAATAAAACGTTGATCAACATGCTGCTCCCTATAATATCTTCTATTAAGCTGAAAAAATGGAAACTAACGATGAAACAGAATGGTTGTGCTATTTGTTTCTTTACTGTTATCGGTGTTCAGAAGAGAGAGATGCTTGGCCAAACTTGATCATTTTCATGTTATAATATATGATTGTAACTCTAGAATGAAGAAAAGAACTTTGAAAACAAAAGTCATGAACCGTGCATTTATTCGAGAACAATGATGACGATGCTAGGAAAAGTACGATCAAAGCATAAAAGCAATACAAATCTCACATTTTGAGCACGAAATAGTATCCTTCGCTCACTGTTGCACAAATCTACAGCTAGCTGTTTCAAGAACAATCTTCTGTTCAGTTGCTTTGGAGATGTGACATCCAAATCCATTGATCCACTGGCCTTAAATTCAAACAGGAAATGAAGCACTATCAATGAGTTATCTTAGATGAAGACTATTGACAACAATTTTGAAGACCTAATGGTAAGACATTTAAGCAATCGTTGAAGGAACATTTTAAATAAGGTCATTAACGATCATTTTCCTTATAAGATCATTACATTGGAGTTCTGCATGGTCACAACTCTAGTAGAGCATAATTTCGTAAAAGATGTTTAACCTGCAGGAATTTGGTATATTTCGATATGCTCGACTCACAAATCTCCAATATGAATTGTAATGTCTGTTCCTCAATTTCAGGGTATCTGATATCCTTCTTAGATTTTATCTTATTTGCAGCTGTGGCAGCCATCTGGAGCAAAAATTCTTCGAAACTCAATGGTAGATATAGATATAATTGACAGATAAATTAAGAAGATAAGATAGACACCTCTTCAAATTGTTTGCTCATACTTGGAGGGCTGACTACTAAATAAGCAAATGCCATCAACTCCAATGGCCAGCCAGTGACTCTCAGAGGAAAACATGTGGATCTGCCATTGTATGGATAAAATGGTGCACTCAACAATATAATTAGAAATGATGATGCAATAAGTGATGGCATAAGTTAGAAAACATAAATCAAATATGTTAAGGTTTCTATTTCATCAAATGTTTATGACCTATAAGAGATTGAAACTTGATGGAAGGTTAAGTGAGAGCAAAAGTAGCAGAAAGATAGAGAACATCATTGTACTGCCCACCAATACTTACGCAGACAAACCATGCTTCCTCAGAACTTCTAGCTTCTCTTGGTAACATTTATCAGATTTGTTCAGAGACAATGACAATTCTACTGAATCACTAGGATTGGTGCCCTCCTTGGGAACAAATCCATATGATAACAATAACTCACCATTAGATTTCTTTCCATATGATATGAAAACCTGCAAAAGTGACAGCATTTTACTAGAAAGTTTTGAAACCAGTTAAAAAAAGGTTTACCAACCTGCTAAAGTTGCTTATTAATACATAATATATATAGAATTCTAGGTTATTGGATAAGTTTGTAATTTATAATAATTTGATTATTGATAAAAATTATCTATTTGAGAGGTGGAAAATAAGAAGATAGGTGTCACAAAAGACTTTAAAGTCTATAAAAGAAATAAAATAAGAGAAATTAGTCAACCACAAGCTTTAGTTTGATGAGATGAAGAGTGAGAATTGAGTTGACAGCAAAGACAATTAGGGCTGAAATTTAGATTATGCAGGGATTTCTAATTAGATAAGAAAAGGAAATCGGATATATTATTCTAGTTTTAGATATGTAATCTTAGTTGTCGAGGCTTCAATTTACAGAATTCTTATTAGACTAAGATCTAAATTTATTAGGAACCTTAATCATACTACAATAAGGGTTATAAAAACTTAATAAATATATGTTGAAGAAGATTGAGAGGAAACATTCTTTATTTCTCTCTTACCCTTTTAGGTTGCAATGCACCAGAATATATACAATAAGTCTTAGATACAGAACAGGAAACTACCTAATCAAGAAATAGAGAATCTTAACTAAAATCCCTCAAATTAAGGGATATCATTAACACCCCTAATATCTATCAAATAATAATAGTATTTACAGCTAATATATATCTCAATACGCCCCTTCAAGCCGAGGAGTAAATATCTTCCATTCCCAACATGGAAATATTATCATGAAAATTGGAGTTGTTCAACCCTTTGGTAAGAATGTCTGCTGAGTTGGTACCCTGTTGGAATATAAGGTAGGCATTCTAGTCCCTCCTCTAATTTCTCTTTGATGAAATGTCTGTCAATCTAGATATGCTTAGTCCTATCATGATGTATAAGATTATAAGCAATGTTGATAGTAGATTTGTTATCACAAGAGAGTTTCATGGGACCTTCCCACTTGACTCTTAAGTCGCTTAGGATAAATCTTCAGCCATAGCATCTCGCACAAACCTTGAGCAATTGCTCTGAATTCTAGTTCGACTAATGATCTAGCTACAACATTATGTTTTTTACTCCTCCGTGTTATAACATTGCCTCCAAAAAATGCACAGTACCTAGAAGCTGATCGTCTATCCACTATAGATCCTCCATAATCTGGATCTGTGTAGACTTCAAGAGCAAGGGTACAAGTACTCGGATTAGATTCTGCAAAAGTAGAAATTGATGATGGACTCTGATTTAATGAAGGAACAGACTCTAATTGAGAACTAGGGAGTGCTACTAACTCTACTGGATGACTAGGGAGATCAAGGGTACAAGTACTATCAAAATTACTATCTTCTAGTAGGGATGTAGTCTTCCCTTGAAGTATGGACTGTTTAAAGTATGGTTGGTGTTCTATGAAAGTCACATTAGCTGACACATAAAAGTTTTCTGGTTATAGGACTATAGCATTTGTAGCCTTTTTGTGCAGAAGAATAACCACGAAAAACACACTTTTGTACTCAGGGATCTAATTTTCCTCTGTGGTGACTATGAATGTGAACGAAAGTTGTGCAACCAAACATTCTAGGAATGAGTCCATTAGAACTTCAAAACTCTGGATAAAAGGTGTTGAGGACCTCCATGGGACTTTTATTGGATAAAATTCGAGAGGGCAATCTATTGATCATATGAGTAGCTACGAGGACGACCTCCCCTCAGTAAGATTTTGGAACATTTCCTTGAAAAAGTAAGGCCATAGTCACATTAAGTAAGAGCCCACTTTTACATTAAGCCACACCGATTTGTTGGGGTGTCTCAACAAGAAGAATCATGAATAATCCCCTGCTTTTGAAAGTATGGAGTCATTGTGTAGTTGAAGTATTCCCTAGCATCGTCTAACCTAAAATTTTTTATTTTGACCCCAAATTGATTGTGAATCATAGAAACAAAAGTAGGGATAACAGTGCTAACATTAGATTTCTATTTGAGTAAGTAAAGCCAAGTAAGCCGAGTACAATCATCTATAAATGTAACAAACCATGTAACACTAGAAATATTTGAAATAGGAGAAGGACCACATACTTCTATGAATCAAATGAAAAGGTTTAGAACTTCTTTTATTGTTGATAGGAAAAGATATTCGCGTGTTTTTTGCTAACTCACAAATTTCACAATGACAATCTGAAATGTCTAATCCTTTGAACAAGTTAGGAAACAAGAATTTAAGGATTTTAAACGTAGGATGACCAAGAAGATGATAGAGCCAAATGGTCTCTTTATTGGAAGAACTAAACAAAGACAGAGACAAATTATTCATGATACTCTCAGAAGAATCAAGGTGATAGAGGCCATTCCTTTCATTAGCAAGTCCAATCTTCCTCTTAGAGCCCTAATCCTGCAAAACACAATAAGTAGGAGAAAAAATTGCAAGGCATTTAAGATCGTGAGTAACTTTTTTGATTGAAACAAAGTTGATTGATAAGTTTGGCACATGAAGCACATTTTCAAGAGTGAGGGTAGGTGTAACCATGATGTTTCCTACGCCTACAACAGTGGCCAAGGATCCATTTGCCACTATGATCTTCCTATTAAAGGGTTATAGGTATTGAAAAATTGTTATAATTATCATATTTGTGTAACTGGCTGAATAATCTCTTCATGAGGATTCTTTCCACTAAATAGGAGTTGCTGTACAATCCATTTTTGGTAAGAAAATATACACAACCAACACACTAATTACTATTATTCTAATATAGGTAAGAATATATGTATACAGCTAATACACTAATTATGGTAAATAAATCACATAATTTTGACCCATAATTTCTGCCACTGATAATGATGAGTCATGTGGTTTGTGGCTCTGGAATCAATTATCCATAAGTTGGTATAGGTTGTATCTGAGACATTCACGCAAGTGGAGAACGAAGACTTACCTGAGAGAGCCAATGAACAAGCCCCATATGGTTTTTCATGGGAATCTAGAAAGTTTTTCAGTCTCTCTATCTCCTCATTGCTGAATCCACCATTATCAACCTTTACTTCCTCATTGAATTGTTCTACTGAGTGAGCCTGAGGTTGATTTCTTTGCTGGAACCTTGGTTGCCCGCCACGGTTTCCCCACTCATGACTTGGTAGTTTACTATTTAATTTCTAGCATCTTTCTTTAGTATGTCTCGGCTTCTTGTAACACCACAGGCAGTCTTTGTTATCCTTCAACTGAGGATTTTTGTTAGTCCTCCATCTCTCCTGTTGATCTCCTTTTGTTGCTAGTGCAGTCCCTTCGGTTCTTGGAACTTTGAACATGATGTTTCTTCTACTCTCCTCAGCTCTAATTAATGAGATTCACTCTTCCAATGATGGTATCTCTTCTTTACCAATAATCTGGACTCTTACCTAGTCAAATTCTAATCATACACCCAATCTTTGTCAATAAAATTCTTTAGGATTGCAGCATCCTCTGCAAACTTCATCTCAAATACTTGATAATGATCAAGTTCCTACTACAAATTCTACAAAAGATTGGCATATTCTGTAACAGTTTTATCTCCTTGTTTTGCTGCCCCAATTTTGATTTTTACCTCATTAATTTTGGTTGCATCACGATCCTTTGAATAGGTATGCCAGATCGGTCAACAAACTACACTTGATGTTGGGAGTGGAGAAAGTGAAATCCAAGAAAATGAGGTCAAAACTAATTAACAAGAAGTCAGGTTAACCAATGCGTACCAGTAGATCCAAAATAAAGAACTAACAACCAACACTTGAAAGTGCATGTGAGACTTTGGAGGTCAAGAAAGAGTTGAAACACATTACGTACTTGATGATATTACTAAAGAAGTTTGTGTTGAAGCAAAAGACTAGTACCATATCTTAGAAGATCAAAAAGTCCAATTTGCAAAGATGACTTTAGTTGGATACGCTAAAATCTAGTATATGTCAATTGAGGATAGACTTCAAAAAAAAGCAGGCCAGCCACCAATTGCAAATTAGGAAGAGATGAAGCTGAAGTTATAAAAAAAAAAACTTAACATTTAATTATCAAGAAGATCTCCAAGATCAATTCACAGCCATTAGACAAGGAATTACGTCTGTAACTGAACAACTACAAAACTTCTCAAGGAGCTGAACTAAAGGCAAAATTATATTTGAGATTGGAACAAAGGAGACATCAATGACAAGAAGTGTTTATGATGTAATAGGAGCCGTCGATTTGCTTATGATGACAATGGGTCGGCCCATGTGCCTAGAGTTAGGTGTTTTCAATGACCAACTTATGGCCTAGGCCCAGGCCCAAACCGACTCGAGGTCCAATTTTTCTAAGCAAAAAGGCATCATTTTTCTTAAAAGAATTGGGCCTCAGGCAAGTCAGGCCCTAGGCAACCCAAGCCCGGACTCAATTAAAAAGAATGTTTTACACTTTTAATTTTAACAAAAATTAGTTTTAAAGCATTGACGAGACCGGCCCATGGTCATCCCTAAAGAAAAGAAAAAATCTAATCAATAAGTGAGTGAAAACGAAGCAAGAGAGGAGTTGGAAACAGACATATAATTATAGCCCTTAAGGCGGAAGAACAAGAAGAATGGCTTTATATTGCTAATTTTTCACTCAATTTAGATGCAGTGATAAAATATGCAAGCTTATAGTTACTATAGTAAGTAGTATGAACGTGGCATTGGAGAATATAGTGAAGCAATTGAATTTACTTTTGGAGAGACATCCATATCCCTATAAAGTTACTTGGGTGGATGATAGGCCTATACAAGTTGCTCGAAGGTGTTTGGTGTCTTTCAAATTAGGAAAGACTATTTGGTGAAGTTATTCCTATGAAGGTATCTCATATTTTACTTGGTCGATTATGGCTTTATGATCAAGATGTGTAGCATTTTGCAAAAGCTAGCACCAATCAACTTATGTTTCCATATTTTAAAACCTGTAAAGGTGGACAAGGTACGAAGGCAAAGAGAAAGCAATAAAGCAACCATAAATGCCAAGAAAAGCCTCTTACTATCCTAAAGGGGAGAGAATTTAAAGTTATTAGTAAGAAGGGTATTATGTTTGCAATGGTAGTGGAGAAGTAACAGAAACAGCATTCAAAATATCCCTTACCTTACAAAAAGAAGTGGGTGAACTACTGGCTAATTTATCAAGTTTACGAGATATTCATCATACTATTGACTTGGTACCTAAATTTGCTATACTAGATCTTCCAACCTATCACCTAAATCCTATTGACAATGAAAAGCTGAAGAGAAAAGTAGCGAAGCTACTGAAAAACGGATCCATTTAGAAGTCCTAGTTCATATACAATTTCAGCATTATTGACTTCTAAAAAATATGGAAGTTAGCAAATTTGCATTAATTGTCAGGCAATAAACGTTATCACATTGCCTTGACGACATGTTGACTGGATAAGACTTACAAAATGGTACCATCAAATTAGAATTAGAGTTCCAAACAAATAGAAAACAACTTTCAAGAATATAGAGGGGCTTTATGAATAGTTATTGATGCCATTTGGACTCACAAATGCACCAAATACTTTTATGAGCCAGGTGAATCGTTTTAACCATTTATAGGCATATTTTTTATGGTTTATTTTGATAATATATTAATATACAATAAGACTAAGGAAGACCATCTATTACATCTATAACAAGTTTTGAGAGTTTTTTAAGTAAGAGAAACGTTATATCAACTTAAGGAAATATTCTTTCATGAAATCAAGTGTTGCATTTTTAGATTTTATTGTATCCTATCAAGGAGTGGAGATGGAACACGAGAAAAATAAGGTCATTAGTCCAAAGGATGTGCATGAGACACATAGTATCCAAGGCCAATCAACATTCTATAGTTGATTTATTCATAATTTTAGCACCATAATGGCACCTATTACTAATTGTATGACGAAAGGACAATTTACTTGGTCAAACTGCAACAACTAAAGCCTTTGAAGAAATCAAAACAAAGATGATTGAATCTCCTACTTTGCAACTTCCAAAATTTTCATGTGGAAATTGAAGGCATACTCAGCCAAGAGGGATACCCAGTTGGATACTTCAATGCAAAGTTAAGAAGAATAACATTTGAGCTATGACAAAGAATTTTATGCAATGGTATCTTCTCTTTACAATTAGCATCATTATCACAGATAATAAGGAATTTATTATATATTCGGATCATGAATATCTGAAGCACTTCAAGTTGTAGAGAATCCCGTAATAATAGATAGTCCTTTAATTAAGGGATTATCCTTATAGATTATCCTTAGCTATAATATCTAGCTATATTAGGGATATTTCCAAATAAGGAGTCTTCCTAATTAGGAAGACTCCCATAAATATGTACCCTAACTCTATATAAGAAAAGCAGCATCTGTACAAATCTGAATAAACAGAGAAGTTTTTACATGGTATCAGAGCCTCATGCTCTTCCATGAATTACAAGGCTACAATGGTAGGATCTCAATCTTCATCCCTATGAAATCAACCTAATTTAGTTAGCATACAACTAGAAAATTCCCTACATATTTCAATCCGGAAGCTGAATGGAAGAAACTACCTAGAATGGTCCCAATCAGCCTGTCTAGTAATCACTGGAAAAGGAAAAATAGGGTACATAACAGAAGCAATCCCAATTCCAAGACCAAAAGACCCCAATTTCGAACAGTGGAGCTTGGAGAATGCCACGGTTAAAGCCTAGCTCATCAAATCCATGGAACCAAAGGTTGGAAGACCCTTTATTTTCCTCCCAATAGCCAAAGATGTATGGGAAGCAGTCAAAGAAACATATTCAGACCTGGAAAACTATGCTCAACTGTTTGAACTCAACT
>JANIHY010000004.1:20925114-20943139 GCA_027479065.1 Erythroxylum brevipes | reverse complement strand
CTTAAGAATGCTGGTTTAAGAATAAGAATGAGTGATTGCCCTTCTCCGACCCTTACTGCCCAACCTGAGAGCGGACATGTATTGTTCTATGTTAGATTGGTATTGAGAATTTTGAGATCTGAATATTTTGTATCTTTGGATTTTGATAGTACTATTGTATTGTGGCTCAGAATGTCATGAGAGCTTGTAAACTCTATACTTTGATGTTAAGGCATTATGTATGGCTGGTGTTGAGTAGAAATTTGGTATTTTGGAGAAAGTTATGGATTGGATATGCATATGTTATATTGTGATTTATTGTGATTTAATTATATATAGAATGTGTCTTGGAAAAAGAGAATATGGTATTGGTGTGAGACTTTTAGCTTCACGATTTCTTTGGTTTTCGCCAACGTTTATGGTTCAATGGTTGGACTTCGAGAGAGGGGCTCATCATGTTTAGCAGCAGAGCAAGTAAGGATTGCGAGGAACCGCGCTTCAGCATGATGATATGTGCTCCAAGGTGGGATTCTGGAAACGGGATCCAGTATTCGCAGTATCAATACAGGTTAGTAAGTGTAATGGTTTCAGTTTGAGTTGGGCTCTGGAAACGGGGTCCAACATTTGTGGTATCAGAGCAAGTGTGATAGTGGTAAGTTTATGTCGTTGGGTTTCGGATCCAACATTTGTGGTATCAGAGCAAGTGTGATAGTGGTAAGTTTATGTCGTTGGGTTTCAGATCCAACCTTTGTGGTATCAGAGCAAGTGTGATAGTGGTAAGTTTATGTCGTTGGGTTTCGGATCCAACACATTAGGTTCCCAAATATATTGACAATGATTATAAAATCTAATTTTAATTTATAATTAAAATTAGATAAATTAAAATGATTTTTAATTTATCTTTAATTCTCCAATTAAACAATTTATAATCATAGATCAAGATTAGCATCTAGCAATACATTATGACACCTAAATATTTAAGAATGTCAAAGTGATTTTGACTAACCTTTCCATGCATAATTTTTCCATATACTTCAATCATTTCTTCATACAATGTTCTGATTAGACATAGAATATGAAGTTAATGTCTACTTTATTTTGAGTCTAATCATATTAGTTCTCCGCCATTAGCTATCGATTTAATTAATGACATATGTAAACTATTTACGAAGCATCATTTCAACTTGGACAAGGATTTCTTAAATCAATACTAATCGAGAACAACGAAACATTCTCCCTAATTACTTTAAGGTGATGAATCCTATCTTGATCATTCAACTATCTCCATATAGTTCATGCTACATCCAATGACTACTGATTAAATGACCTATGTTTAAATACATCATAAGTAATATCAAAACATATTAATTCCCATACAAGATAAATTTGATGACCTTAAGTCAAAGGATCAATTATACAATCATCGCAATGAGAATTCCATAGACATACAAGTAATGTTCCAAATGGATTTCTCATTTCGGGTCTATTCAGTGAACTTGTTCTCTAGCAAGTACCCACACGTTCGTTTAAGTATCTCCATACTTTAGCCTATGAGATCGAATACTTCCTTCATAAGGAAAAATAAAACGTGTGTTAGTCTTTTTGCGTTTTATTAATGTCCAATCTTAATAAAACAATGACTAGGAACATTTAAGAAAAATACGTAAATACAATATGAATTTCATAATTATAATCTCATTATATTTCATTTGCAATGTACAATTATCCCATGGACTTTATCATATACATGTAAACACGTACAAGATAAATAATGCCTTTAAATAAATTGTCACTAAACTACAACCAAATCGATTGGTTGTAGGGCATAAATCAATAATCTCCTCCTTGCACTAAGCTAATTGTTTAAGTATCTCATACCATATCACCATATGACGATTATTCTACTCTGGGGTAGTGGCCTAATAAGAGAACTCTACAAGATTCTCTATAGTGAACACTTGATTAAATCTTACAACTCCCATGTTAGTTATCATTATAATTAAGAAAATTGGCCTAAACACATTTTTGGATCTTTGATGAAACATTAGCTCCTTATGCATGCTCAATGGCTCTAATGTTCTACAGTACATTATTATCTTGAACAATGCTAGAAACTATATCAAGTTCACTGAAGAACTTGTTGTTCCAATGAATCATTTCCACTAAACGAAATGTATTATAGCTTAATTAGTAACCAATTGCTACATTAGAACTTTTACAATCCTAAATGATATTGTTATAAGTAAATAAGCCTTAATAAGGATTTAATTCTAAAGTTATATCCTTATCATCTTGAACTCAAATATCAACTCACACATAGAGTAGTGAATATCTTTAATATTTCACAAGTATCTGATATGTTAAACACTAAACAGTTTTAGTACATTATCGATGCACTTGAACTTATAATAAGTTAACAACATCCAATATATCTTTATAGATCTAATTCCAATAATTAAGTTGTTACCTTTTCATATCCAATAAGATTTTTTAGTGAAAATTATGTGTTCGATGATTAATAGTTAGAATTATTGTTCTTTGTGAGCAGTATATCTCCATATAATCTCATTGAAAAGAACAACTATACTCTTATGAACCTTCTTGCAGATATGAAAAATTTACAATCATCTTCAAAACAAACTCTTTGAATTTATTATGAAAGTGAATCTTTTAATGTGTCACACCCTTTCAACTATACATCAAATGTATCATTAAAGGCATTAGTTCCAATTAGATGTCATGTTATGAGATTTGAACATTTCAAATTCATTCTTACTCCCACTATTTATCTTGAGAACCAGTCTCCTATAAGTATAGATTGAATCAAACAATTTGATTAATGAATCTATAAGATTATATCCAATCTTTTGGATATCTCATAATCTATTATTATCCAATTTAGTTCTAAATTAAATGGATAATATATGCTTTAGCTAAGCATCACAACCTTCAATCATTAGCTTTAACTATTTCAAAGACTTAGCATTTCATATCTAATATGAAATGCTACTAATTGATTTAATTGAAACTATAGAAGGTAAGTCATTGTACGAAGCATTGCTATAAAAGAAATACTATTGTATCATATAATATCTCATGTTGTATTTTACTCATTACATAAATCCATAAACTTATGAATTTATCCCTATAAATAATTGAAAATTTAAAACTTATCACAATGATATCATTGAAGAAGATTGGCGGTAGATTTGTCCTAACTTGGAAGAAATTTGAGGATATTTCATCTAGTTATTTCTCTTTTACTTTCTTTTATGATAAGATTATTTCGATTTCGTTTCAAGTACACTGTATTTAGTAGCTAAATCCTTTGTTAGAGTTAGAAATGTAATTTATATAGAATATTTCATTTATTAATGCGTAATTAGTTATTACTTAGTTTAAATTTATTCTCTTTGATCTTGATTCTATAACTTCCGCTTGACTATCATCGATTTAATTTTAGGGATTATATGAAATAATGAAAGAAACATAATTTGTGCACTAAGAGAATAATTACTCAAGATTTAGTAATAAAAATATGTTAGACTATTATGATAACTAACATATTAATTATTAATGATTTGATTTAGGTAATTTAGCATTGAGAGGTGGTAATTGCTTAATTAGATACACTTATGTAAATTTGAGAGAGGACATAGATATCTTAAGTTAAAAATTATTTCAACCTTGATAATTAATACTACTTAATAGTGAAATTCCTCATAAAGTTAAATCACGAAGTCCTAACGTTTAATTTATATTGATTTATTTTTTATAGTTAATCATATTCTTTAGTTAGTTGAGCAATCTAATTACTTTTTATAAAATATTGTTTAATTTAATGTTATTGCTTTGATAGTGGTCGGGTCAGTCATCCTAGGCCCAGGTCCAACCCTAGGATGGCGTGTGGGTCGATTGGCCAATTCCCATGAGGTTGAGTCAAACACGACAGAGATGTTGAATTAAACACGTCAGGTATTTACTATATAAGATCATTTTCTCCTCACGATGCAGGTACGACTCTATTAACCCTGATAACCTTTGTTATTAGCCAAAAAACCTACGGTAGAAAACTGACTTAAGCATCGGAGGGGCAAGCCGGCGATCAACCCCCGATGTGCCTTTGCTGTTTTTGCAGGTATCTCTTAGTAGAAGCTAATCGAGATCATGGGTCCAAACAACGACGTCCAGCCCCAAAAGAATCAGACTGAAGAAGTTGGCGCCCATCGTAGGGCCGGGTGTCAGGGCACCACGTCCAGAAGCACACAGATAAGTCAGGCGGCAGCAACAAACCCGGATGTAGCCGTCATCGTAGCGCTCGCATTGCAACGAATGGGTTTACAATTACCTACCGCCGCCCTTCCACCGATGCATTATGATCCCCAGACCCATCCCCCACCTATCACCCAAAACCCTAGCACAGACAAGCTACCCCCATTAAACACGAATAACCACGCACAATCCTCACATCCGAATGATCAACCACCACCCCAAAACCGAGATCAAGAAGAAAAAAGTGTAGATCTGGAGGATAACGCCGGAAACAATTCACACCCTCACATCCAACACCCCATAAACACAAACCCTCCTCCACAACAAATTTCTTTTTCCTAAAGAAAGATACAGGAAGTGGTCGATCTACTGATTCGACCAATCTTACAATCTCAGACAGACCAGCAGCGAACCCCCGCTCAACAGATAAGTACGATAGCCGATCGCTATTCTATTGAAACTCTAAAAAAAATCGTAGACAACCGAATCAATATGGCCATGAATGTAACATCCCATCACTGATGGGAAGGCTATATTGGTAAATTGGGATGGGTTAGGATTTTGTATTACATATTATTGATTGAGCATTCATTTGGCCTCTAATTTTAGAGGAATAAATCATTTTGCAAATGCAAGAAGGGCAAGTTAAGCCTTAGATACATTGGCCCGTATGAGATTGTCGAGAGGATAGGACCATTGGGTTATAGATTGGCATTGCCGAGTGAGATGTCCCAGTTGCACGATGTGTTTCATGTGAGTATGGTCCGACGGTATCGATCAGATCCGACTCATGTGATTCTGACTCAGGAGATTGAGGTGGCAAGTAATCTGAGTTATGTTGAGGAGCCGGTTCAGATTGTGGGATCACGGGTCAAGCAGTTGAGAAACAGGGTGATTCCACTGGTAAAATTCCTTTGGAAGAACCACTCAATTGAGGAAGCAACTTGGGAGACTGAGGAGCATATGAGGAGGCAGTATCCTGATCTGTTCGATAATTCAGGTATGAAATTTCGGGACGAAATGTTTTTTATTAGGAGGGAAGAATTGTAATATCCCATCACCGATGGGAAGGCTATATTGGTAAAGTAGGACGGGTTAGGATTTTGTATTGCATATTATTGATTGAGCATTCATTTGGCCTCTAATTTTAGAGGAATAAATCATTCTGCACATGCACATATATGTACATGCATTTCTGACATTTCCGGCATTTTATTGTGAAAATGATGTGTTTTTTGAAATCTGAGATAATTGGGTTTGAATAGTTGAATTAGAATGTCTTAAGAGTGATTGTCAGTTGATAGCGAACCATAGGAAATTTTTCTGGAAATTTGGGAGTAAATGTCCAGACCGAAATTTTTCGAGTGACAGACTGGTTGACTAAATTGTACTGAAATGACTGTCCAATGGCAATGGGAAATTTAGATTATGATTTTAGGAATTAAAATGATGAGCCATTGAAATTTAGAGACAACTTAGACCGGAAATGATTTCGAAAAGAAAAAAAGAGGGTGTGAGGAAAGAGAGAAACCCTTTAAATGCCTTAGGTTTTGAATTTGGCAGAAAAACATTTCTCCTCTATCCTAGGGCACGATCTCTTTCTCCTTCGATTGAGTTTTATTTCCTTCTTCCTGCACGATCCTTGCTTGCTTGCTTTCCTTTGTGCTAAGACCAACTCTAATCCATGAGAAGATGAAGATTGTTGACGATTTGAGAGAGAACCGTGGATGTTAGAGAAAGTGAAAGGGTTAGAGAAATTTTCGGAAGATTTGAAGATTGGAGGCTTGACTGGTAAGTAAATTGGCTTTAATGTTGTTTATTGTTAGTTGAAATGCATTTATAGGTTTAAATGTGATAGATTGAGGTAGTTGTGTTGAGTTATGAATGATTTTAGAGAGAGAGAAATGCGAAATACATGGTCGGAGAAGACAAGCGGAGCCCCACTCGTCACGATGTCTGTGAGGGCCTCGTTGCAATGAACGAATAAGTACTCACTGCGACGAGCATGGTGAGATGTTGTGGCGAACCCGTCTATCCTTGCCACGACGAGCGTGTTTGACGTCACGGCGAGCGACCTCTTGACGCTGCGGCGTGCGTCCTTTCACCGCGGCGAGGCTGTTCTTTTTTCTGAACTGAAATAGTTTAGTTTTTGGGGTATAACTAATGGTATAGACCTCCAATTGAGGTGATTCTTGATTCGTTATAAACTAGAGAAAGAGGTCTACAATCGATGTGATGAATGAAAGTTTGAATTTAAATTAGTAGCATCTCAATTATTGAAAGAAAGTTGAGGATAAGTTTTTGTTGCAACCTAAGGATTGTATTATAATAATTGGAGTATAACTTGGGGTCTTCAATGGGTGAATTTGACCAAATGAATAGTAACACTGGTTTTAAGGTTTTTTTGAGATTAGTTTAGTGCATATGATATGGCAAATGGAACTGAAAAGTAGAAATGAGACTTGTGGAGTTCTAGGTCAGTATATTGAAAGCGAATGTGTCATTTTTGATGAAGTGGGTGAAAAGTTGGTTTTGAGGCAAAAGATAGTGAAATTGGGATATGGTGCCCAAAATTCATGAACATGCATCGTACATCTTTTATTAAAGATATGTGCATCATTGAATTATTCTGATTATGCATCTAGTAATGGGAAACTATTTGACTATTATAGAGGCACCGTTGGATCATCATTCCACGGATATTGCTGGGACTTCCAGGCAGTAGCTCGGAAGTTACAGGTGAGTAACTTAGTTGGTTTCTCAATTTCTGATTGTTAAATGCTCTGTGTGAACTATCTGCGAATATGAATTGTACCATTATGTGAATGATTAGGATCGCAATGCTGCTTTTGATAAATTGAATGTGACTGCTACGTGATTATGGAATAATTGTGATAAATGGGTTTTTATAGAAATATGCCTGTGAATTATTGGGCATTCTGCATTTCATGCATAAATGCATGAACAGATAATGATAGTTGTGACCTGAGTTGCCACTGTTACTGAAATGAGTCTTGAGCTCGAAAGGAGTTAGTGCATCCTGCGTGAGGGCTCTCCTACTCCCTAGACGCGTCTACTGAACATTGATCACTGATTAAACGCTCGATCATAACACTGAAATAAAATGGGAAAGAGTCACATATGCATTGCATGATACAATTGTGATAACCGAATTGTGAAATTCTGTGTTCTGTGATTGTATAAGATATTGTAGATTGCTATATGGTGTTCTAAATGTGTTATTGTGATATGTTGTATGCTATTTGCGTAATGCATGAATTTAGTGAACCATCGATGATAGTTTCTCATTGAGTTCGCAAACTCACCCAAAAATTGCATCTATTTTTCAGGATCGATAGATTAGACTCCTAGCTCCAGAGATAGACTTTTCCTACCGTGTGAGCGCGTTGGAAAGAGAAGTTATGACACACAGGTCGGTCAGCTGGGATTGATTTTGGGGATGACTTAGTGTATACTTTTATATCAGTTTCCTTTTTGGATTATTGTACTTAGACTGTAGGGAACTGATAGACTTGTCTATATTTCTGTTTGATGTTATGAAATGAGAAAAGCATTATAGTTTTAAAATTCAGTGATTTTGATATTACGATTTTATTGTATTGATGCCATGAGAGTATTGTAGTGATCGATCGAACGTAGTGCACCCTTATTGTGGGATATGCATCGGAATGACGCACAGGCGTCCCGGTGCGTACCCTGCTGTAAGGGGGCGCTACATTGAATAAGGCTAGTTGATGTTGGATTAAGCGATTAAAGTGAGGAAAGTGTATTAGGTGTTAATGAATGATTTGAAGATGATGTTAATTGGTTATGAGACGCATATTCAGGAAATGTACCCGAGATTGTCATTAAATATGTATTGTACATAATATACATATATGTGCATAAATGAATACTTATAATTGTGCAAAGTTGTGATGTGTATAAATGTGTATGTATTGTATGATTTAGAAGAGCATATTGAGCGATAACATCCAAATATTGCCGGGACTAGGCAATAGCTTTCTGGAGCAAACAGTGAGTAACTTAGACAGTCTCACTTGAATAATTGTTTGTTTTAAATTCTATATTGAATTATATTGTGAAATTGATTATGTTGATTCCAGAAACTAAATATCTAAGGCGTTTGATGCATGAATGACATATTGGAAGTTGCTCCTTGTATGCGAATTTGATGAAATAAATGATTCTCAACATATATGTTGAATTTCGGACCTAAGTTTGAAGATAAATATGACCATGAATGTGATACATTTCATTACATGAAACATGAACAAATAATGGGAGCTATAACCTAAGTAGCCACCAAAAATGAGTTTAAAGCTCATAATGTGATTAAAAGCCAAAGGCTCGCTATGTGTAATGAGCCCTGTATCCCCAATAGATAATGTTAGACCCCGTCACCGAAACCCAACATTCGGAAGCACTCAAGCATAGAAGACCCAAAGCTGACAACATACAGACCACAATCTGGGAAGATTACATTAGGAATTTCGGATCATCTTCTAAAGGAAATTTGTTCCCTATGATCTAACGATTCCAACACCATCAAAAACTTTCAATTTGGATTAGAAATAAAGAAGTTATGGCCAAAATACGGTCTTAAAAAGAAACAGCCAAGACTGAACATTCTACCGATTTCATGTCAGAAATTGAAAGTCTTAAAGGTTTAATTGCCAATCGGCTCCTTCATATAACTTGTAGATCCATATCTCTAGTTTAATTTAAAACAAGAATCGGCTCAATCAGAGCTCTATAGCTCAAGATATCTCAAAATTACTGAAGCATATTCAGACTTTATCAACCGACCATCGCACTATGCTTCAATCCTCCTTTTTCAATTTCAAAGCAATACTGATCAATCGGGTGTGGAAAGATAGAAAAATTTCTTAGGAGTCTATCGCTTTAAAAATGAGGTCGATCGAAGGTCTAAGCAAAAAGTTATGGCCAAAAGAAGGAAGAGGGGTCGGTTGGCCAAGAACCGACCCCAATGACATGCACCGCTCGCCCAATTTTCAAAAAGGAAAGTCTACAATTTTCAAGAAGGGCTCAAAGATAAGTTCGGCCACTAAAGGGATCGGAAGTTTACTCTAAGACCGATTGAATAGCTCCTCTTAAACAATACCAGGACTTGCAAACACCATAACTTTTCACCCAAAACTCCAAATTTAATAAACTTGGTGTCTATGAAAAGGTAAGAGAACGCTCTACAACTTCCATGAAGATCACCGATCCAACTTCCAACTCTATAAGGGTCAAAAGTGGACTCGAAGCTTTTGTCTGACATCTGCCATTTAGACAGATCCTGCACTCAACACTACCAACTCACATTTTCCAATAAACACACCCTAAAAATAGCTCGAAAACCTTTACAAATTTCCAGCGAGCTCTCCCAAAGCAAAATTTCAACAGCAACTCAACAATTAAAAGACTCATATACAAACCCTTTTCAGGATCATACACAGATCGCAATTCAACACAAACACATGATACTAGAGTTCTCATTCTCTTTTCCAATCATAACAAAAGTTCATACACAGCTTTAGTTACATATCAACATATCCATCAAGAATTAGGCACAAGATACAAAATATATGAGATGCTCAATGTTTGATATGCTTTTAAAGCTATTCCAAAAGCTAGTTACTAACTTAATACAAAAGTGTCTAAAGTCTGGGAGTTATGCCCGATGCCTTGCAAGGTTCAGCGCTCAACTTGATTTGCACCTGAGGAGGGAGAATGGGTGGGTGAGCAAAACATGACTCAGTGGCTAACACGTTTATAGCCATTGAGTAATGAGCCATACAACACATCATTCAAGAATCCAAACATTAGCATTTTATCATATAAAGCACAATTAACCCAAAATCATCATATAAGGCATAACATGAGAACTTATATCAATCATATCACGGATTATGCATCATAAACACAATTAAATGATGAAATACACACAATTGGCTCGAGAGTTCCTTAAACATGACGGCTAACCGAAGTTTACCGTAAATACGACGAGTCCGATTTCTCAGGATCTTGTGGCCTCAAGCGGGCAGCCGGGAGAAGGCTAAGGGTCATCGTGCATGAGACTAACGAAACAGGTTCTCTCTTGCCCAATCACAACCAATCTATGCTCAATTATTCAAAAGCAAAAAATGGCATTTTATGTTTCTTTCATTTTATCGAATCGTCATATCTCCATATTGTTCATTCATATCAAAGGAGACACATCCATTTCATCATACGCTTTCTCAAAGCTTGTCTTTGAGTTCTTCTTGAAAATTGTAGATTTTTCTTTTATCTTTCTATCGATACCAAGCTTGTCAAAATCAGAGCTTGGAGTCAAAAGATATTAGAGTTAGAAGTCTGATAGGTCGGGCTGCGGGGCAGGTCGCTCGCCTTGTGCGGGCGAGGTGAGGCGAGGCGCTCGCCCCACATGGGCGGGGCACCCAGGCGCTCGCGCATCCGAGCTCCCAAGCGATCGGATCACTCGTCCCTTGGGCGAGCGCTTTGGGGTCGGTTCTTAGCTGACCGACCCCTCTTCCTTCTCTTGGCCACAACTTTTAGCTCAGACCTCCGATCGACCTCATTTTTGAAGTGAAAGACTCCTAAGACATTTTCCTATCTTTCCACACCCGATTGATCAATATTGCTTTTAAATTGGAAACAAAGTGTGATGGTCGGTTGGTAAAGTCTGACTATGCTTCAGTAATTTTGAGATATCTTGAGCTATAGAGCTTTGATTAAGGCGATTCTTATTTTAAATTAAATTAGAGACATGGATCTACAAGTTATATGAAGGAGCCGATTGGCAATTAAGCCTTTAAGACTTTCAATTTCTGACATGAAGTCGGTATAGTGTTCAGTCTTGGCTGTTTTCCTTAAGACAATATTTTGGCCATAACTTCTTTATTTCTAATTCAAATTGAGCGTTTTCAGTGGCGTTGGAATTGTTTGTTCATGGGGAAATTGTGGTCAGTATGTTGTCGATTTTGGGTCTTCTATGCTTTTATGAATTCGACTGTTGGGCTTCGAAGACGGGGTCCAACATGCATCCCTACATGATTCATATGATTGAATCAAAATGATTTGTTGAATTGCTTTGAAATTTTGAAATACAGCTGAAGTCAATGGAGAATGTGATATGATATGCAATACTAACTTATATGATATACTTGTTGAAGTGTAATAAATTGTGATATGACTTGTGTGAGTGCATCTATGGTGGTTTACTCACTAAGTTCACAAACTCATTAAAATTGCAACATCTTTTTCCAAGTTCAGGGGCGTTCTAGCTACTAATGCAATCTAATTTGTTTAGTACTTACATTTTAGGGACAAAAATGGCTCAAAGGTCTGATCAGATGAATCTGTGGAGCCTAATTAGAGTCTTTTTCATTAGCATCCCATATCATGTGTTCGATCCCGCTTGATTCTGAAATCTAACTCTTGCTCTGATACCACAACTGTTCGATCCTGCTTGATTCCAAAATCTAACTCTTGCTCTCATGCCACATATGTTGGACCTCGCTTGTTTCTAGAGTCCAATTCTCTGATACCATAATGATCCAGAGCCCAACAACTGGATTCATAAACCTTATACTTATTACCCGGGAGGGTTATTGCCATCATTTCATAAGGTTGGTGTGCCCACACCAGTCAATCCCCCAAAATACAACTTGAATTATTCAAAAAAATTTGCAGCTCTATGTCTCTAGTTTAACTTGAAGCAAGAACCATCTCAAAATGGAGCTCTATGGATCAAACTATGTTTAAAAATCTAAAGGGTGTTCACAACCAAGTCTTACCCTACCAACCGATCCCTCACTTCCCTTCCATTAATCTTTCAGAATTCAAAACCAATGGATATCCATTTAGGAAGGAAGAAAAATGTGTTAGGAATCTAACGCTTTAAGAATCATCTCAATCGGAGGTCAGACGAAGAAGTTATGGCTAAACAAATCCAACATGTTCATTCCCTTACTCATTTTGTACATGCATTGGCACAATTACCATAACTCTCACTACAGGTGTTGGATTGACTTTATTCTTGAACCATTTGAAAGAAGACTTCTAGATCTACAATTTTGTGAAGACCTCAAAAATGAGATTCTACCTCTAAAATGATCAGAAATAGGATAGAAGATGATGATACAAACTAAGATAATGCTGACGTCATACTAAGACGATGCTGACGTCATACTAAGATGCAAAACTAAGACGAAGCGTCTTAAGTACCAAAGCTAAGACAAAAGAAGACTAAGATGAAACTGACGTCATACTAAGATGATGTTGACATCATACTAAGATGAAAAACTAAGACGAAGCGTCTGACATCATACTAAGACAATGCTGACATCATACTAAGATGCAAAACTAAGACGAAGCATCTTAGATATCAAAACTAAGACGAAAGAAGACTAAGATGATGCTAACGCCATAATAAGACGATGCTGACATCATACTTAGATGCAAAACTAAAACGAAGTGTCTTAGGTACTAAAAATAAGATGAAAGAAGACTAAGACGATACTAACGTCATATTAAGACGATGCTGACGTCATACTAAGATGCAAAACTAAGATGAAACGTCTTAGGTATCAAAACTAAGACGAAAGAAGACTAAGATGATGCTGACATCATACTAAGATGATACTGATGTCATACTAAGATGCGAAACTAAGACGAAGCGTCTTAGCTACCAAAACTAAGATGAAAGAAGACTAAGACGATGCTAACTTCATACTAAGATGATGTTGACGTCATACTAAAACACAAAATTAAGACAAAACGTCTTAGGTACCAAAACTAAGACGAAAGAAGACTAAAACAATGCTAACATCATAGTAAGATGATGCTGGTGTCATACTAAGATGCAAAACTAAAATGAAACGTCTTAGGTACCAAAACTAAGATGAAAGAAGACTAAGACGATGATGACGTCTTACTAAGACGATGCTAGTGTCATACTAAGACGCAAAACTAAGACGAAGTGTCTTAGGTACCAAAACTAAGACGAAAGAAGACTAAGACGATACTGACGTTATACTAAGACAATGCTGACGTCATACTAAGATCAATCTCCATAGCTGCCACATACATACATCCTATGCAACATCACAACTTGTAATGCTCATATCTCTTAACTCCGATATCTAAAATTTACGAACTTTATATTGTTTGAAAGCTGGAAGGATCTTCAACAACTTCCCAGAAGACCATTTTGTCAAAACTTATCTAGATTAGTCCAAAATTCCCCCTGACTTCAAAACACAAATTTCTCCCCTATGTAACCTTAAAAATCATGGGTGAATTTCATCCTAAGCTCCCTTGAAATCCATTACACATGCTCTAAACATTCTCTCAAGCATCTGAATGGTCCTCTCATACTGACCATCCGTCTGGGGATGAAAAGCCATACTAAAATTCAACTTGTTTTAAGAGCCTCTTGCAAGCTTCCCCAGAATCTTGAAGTGAATCGAGGATCTTTATTAGAGACTATTGAGTCTAGAATCCCATGTAATCTTACTATCTCATCAATATACGTCTTAGCTAGCACATGTAGAACGTCAGTTTGCTTTATTGTCGAGAAATGGGTCGATTTTGTCAACCAATCAACAATGACCCATATGGTATCATGCTTCTTACCAGTCTTAGACAAACATCAGAAAATGTATAGTTATCCTTTGACACTTCCACTTAGGAATAGACAACGACCTTAACTTGCTTGAAGGTGCCTAGTGCTCAGCCTTGACTTGCTGACACACTAGACACTTGCTCACGTATTCTGATACATCCCTCTTCATGCCTTTCTACCAGAAATGTTCTTTCAAATCTTTGTACATCCTGATGCTATCTAGGTGTATGGCATAAGGCGCATTATGTGCCTCATTCAGTATTTCATCCTTTACTTCCTTCACATTCGGGATACAAAGTCTATTTCCTACAACCATAAGTCCATCATCCCTCACTACTAATTCAGATTTCTTGCCATTTTGAATTTCTTCTCGAAGCTCACTCAATTCTGCATCATGTGCTTGTAACTCATTAACTTTCTCCTTGAGTATCGGTCTCACTCTGAAAGTAGAAACAATACATTCAGGTTCCTCCTGTTTCAAACTTATCCTAAGTTTAGCCATCTCCTTTAATAGTGGTAGATAAACTGTTTGAACATGAGCTATAGACGATTTCCTACTCAAGGCATCCGCTACCACATTCGCCTTTCTTGGATGGTACTTAATCAACTGGTCATAATCCTTGAGCAACTCTAACCACCTTCTCTATCTCAAATTCAATTCCTTTTGGCTCAACAAATACTTAAGACTTTTATGATTAGTGAAAATCCTCGTTTGAACCCCATATAGATAATGTCTCCAAATCTTCATGGAAAAAACTATTACTGCTAACACCAAATCATGGGTCGGGTAATTCAGTTCATAAGGCTTTAGCTACCGTGAGGCATAAGCTGTTACCTTATCTTCTTGCATCAACACACAACCCAAACCCTTTCTCAAAGCATCACTGTATACTATATAACCCTTATCTCTCAAAGGCAAAATCAAAACTAGAACAATTATTAACCTGCACTTGAGCTCTTCAAAGCTTTTCTGACATTCCTCACTCCAGATAAATTTCTGATCTTTCCTCAATAACTTAGTCATCGGATCAGTTATCATAGAGAATCCTTCAACGAATCTCCTATAATATCCTGTCAAACTTAGAAAACTCCTTACCTCTGTCACTGTCTTGGGTACGTTCCAATTTATCATTGCTTCAACCTTCCTTAGTTCAACATATACCCCACCTTTCGAAATCACATGCCCAAGGAAAATCACTTCATGAAGCCAAAACTCACATTTTTTGAATTTGGCATATAATTTCCTCTCCCTCAATGTCTGCAACACAACCCTGAGATGCTTGTCATGTTCCCCTTCACTCTTGGAATACAAGAGAATGTCATCGATAAATACTATGACAAACTAATCTAGATATTCCTTAAAGACCCTATTCACAAGATCCATAAAAGCAACTGGAGCATTGGTTAATCCAAAAGGCATGACTAAAAACTCATAATATCCATATCGTGTTCTGAAGGCTGTCTTGCTTACATCAGACTCCTTGATTCTGAGCCAATGATAGCTTGACCTGAGATCAATTTTGTAAAAGACCCTTACTCCTTGAAGATTGTCAAACAAATCATTAATCTGAGGCAGAGGATACTTATTCTTAATTGTTACCCTGTTGAGTCTCTGATAATCAATACACATGTGCCATGTTTCATCCTTCTTCTTAACAAACAAAACTAGCGCTCCCCAAGGTGACGAATTCGGCCTTGTGAACCCCTTCTCTAGTAGGTCTTCCAACTGATCCTTAAGTTCCTTCAGCTCAACTAGAGCCATTATATAAGGTGGTATCGAAATAGATGCAGTTTCGAGTATCAAGTCGATGGCGAACTCGATTTGCCTTACCAGTGGTAAACCAGGTAAATCCTCTGGGAATACATCTAGAAACTCCCTCACAACTGGAAAATCTTCCAACTTCCTTTCATTCCCATCAGTGTCCATAACATGCGCTAAGAAGGCTTCACACCCTTTTCGTATCGTCCTGTCAGCTAACAAAGCATAAATTATTCTTGGTGATGGTGTTTTCCTAACCCCTCTGAAAATCACCTTCTCATCATTACCCAAGTCAAATTCCACCTCCTTAAGGCTACAATCTAACTTTGCATGATACTTCTCCATAACATCCATGCCCAATATGACATCTAGCCCCTTTAACTCTAGGGGTAGCAAGTCCACCATTAATTGAATACCCTCAAATAAAAGTTTACAATCTTTATACACTTGACTTATTATCACATGCCTCCCTAGAAGAGTGCTAACAACTAAGGGACTTTTCAATGGCATCAAAATAACATCATGTAATGTCATGCTTGCAAAAACAAATGAATGCGTGGAGCCAAAATCAATCAACACATATACAGCAAAATTAAATAACCGAGCCATACCCATGACAACTTTAGGTGCGGCTGTAGCTTCCTCTTTAGTCATAGAAAAAACCGTGGCCTGTGCCTAACCCCTTGGCCTCCCTAGAGGAACAGTCTTCTTTGTAGTTCCAAAGCTACCCACCTTTGTGACTGATTTGGTTCCCACAGTTTCTGCTCTCCTTGGGGCTTGCATCTAGAACCCCTCTTGTCTTGTTACTTAGGGATAGTCTTTGATCAAGTGTCCCTTTTCTCTGCATCGAAAACATGCTCCAAGTAGCTTAAAACATTCTCCATTGTGAAGCTTCCCACAATGCTCACATTGAGGGTTTGTGAATTTGCTCCTCCTCGTCTTTCCAGTGGCTCCTACACTCGAGGCTTGTCCCAAGACTGCTCTTGCCTGCTTGTCCTTGATAGGGCCAATGCTCCCCACTTCACTCTGAGTATGGTAACTCCTTGTACTCCTCTCATGCCTTGGAGTGCTCATTCCATTTTTAGTGGACTGCTCCCTATTCTTCCTCTTCCTACTCACTTCATTTTTGATATTTTCTAGCTTCTCAACCTGGAGTGTAGCATCTGCCAGTTATTGGTAGTCACATAAATTATGGATAAGGGTTTTCTCCTCAGTCCCCAAATGTAGTCCTCCTTTAAATTTGTGGCACTTATCCTCCTCGCTAGCAACAATGTTGGCCGCATACCATGACAGTTGGGTGAACTTTAGCTCATATTCACTCACACTCAAGTCTCTCTGTGTGAGATTTAGAAACTCCCTAGCCTTCTCTTAGACATACACCCTCAAGAGGTACTTCTTCCTAAACACTTCCACAAAATCTATCCAGGATAAAACCGAAGGCATCACTTAACTGTGGAGCACTAATTCCCACTAATGAAGAGCATCTCCTTATAGCAAGCTCACTGCATAATCTAACTTCTCTTCATTTGAGCACTTCATTTGAGCCAGTCTTATTCAACCAGGCTTCAGCCTTTTCGGGATTTGTAGTCCCATGAAAATCTACAGCTCCATCTTGTGAACCTTATCATACTGACCACTTCTCTCCACTAGAGCCTGCATCAGACCTTGCGACCCTTAGCCCATGACATACGTGAAAGCCTAGGCAAAGGCCTGAAAGAATTGTGGGTCCATAGATGGCATATGAGGAGGAGGCGGTGGCACTTCATTTTGCACGCTAGGTGCCTCAGGATTAGGAGCAGGGTGTGTCCCCGCATCTTACAGGACATAGGATTCATCCGTGCTCTCTTGGAGAGAGCCAGATCGAGTCAAAACTACTCGAGTTCTTCTTCGAGGCAGTATTTTTCACTCCTTGAATAGAAACCATTTAAAATCTTTAGTTCATACAAAACAAATTTCAAAATATATAAAACGATTCAAATCACATAAAACAATTTCAAATCATGAGAAACAAATTTAAACTTTCATTTCTTAAGCTACCCATTTCATACCCAGGATACTAAAAAATGTAGTCCCAAACTTGGACCTAAACCTAGTAGCTCTGATACCACAACTGTTCGATCCCGCTTGATTTCGAAATCCAACTCTTGCTTTGATACCACAACTATTCGATCCCGCTTGATTATGAAATCCAACTCTTGCTCTCATGCCACATCTGTTGGACCTCGCTTGTTTTTAGAGTCCGACGCTTTCTGTAGCCCCCCCTTACCGTAGAGTATACACCGAGACGCCCGTAGGTCATACCGATACATACCCTACGATGAGGGTGCACTACGAACGATCAATTCTAGAACCTCATGGCA
>JANIHY010000004.1:20912993-20925014 GCA_027479065.1 Erythroxylum brevipes | reverse complement strand
AATCATAAACCATTAGTATCAAAAGATCATAGTTTTACAAAGCTTTAGTGGGCATTTCAAGTCCCCAATACATGTACGTTTCAAAAATATCCCAAAATTTAAAAAATATATGAATAATAAATTACTCAAATGCAACCAAAGCCTTGGTTTACTAGATTTGCTTAAATTACAACAACATTTCAAAAGTGAAGTGATGCCTTGGTCTTTGATTACTCAATCTCTTGCTCATCACCTGCTTATGGGGAGGAAAATGGGAGACGGGGGGCGGGGTGAAGCTTAAAGCCCATGGAAAACAATTTTATAGTTTGCAACAAGCAAAATTTTTTTTAAATCATTTTCTGTACAGAAATTCATGGGTATGCAAATCATGAATGCATTACTTAAATCAACTTATCATAAACACATAAACACATCAAATGGTTCGGGTGAATCCAAAACAGAACGTACTACGCATTTTCACATAATGGTCTTGCGTAGCCGTGAATTTATGGGAGTTTCTGAAGGAGCTTCATGTCACTAGCGGGTAGGCAACAGAAGCCTTTAACTTGGTTAATGTGCACGCAACATAACTTAGGGGACTACCACAAACCCACATAATACATATTTCATAATCTTGTAAGCTTGATACCCAAAACTTGCTTTTTCGAATACTTGCTATATCTTGAACCATTTCAAAAAGTATAGTTTCAGAATCATGCATCATTTCAAATAATCATTTTAAAAACAATTTTTCATGAATCATCACTCAAATCATGTATAATCATGTAACACAATCTTACAACATTTAAAAAACATTAAATGCACATGAATGAGGTAGTTGAAAAATCATTTACTATGATTTCTTGACAGAAAACTTTATTGGCTTATTACCTAACTATAAAAGTGAAACCTACCTTGAAGTCCTTGACTATGGCTTGTTCAAATATGCCTCTCCTCTTGCTCCTCTTGTCCTTTTTTATTTTCTTCAACATTAACAAAAAAATCCCCAAATCAATTGGTATTCCAATAGAGAAACCCATAAAACATAAACACTAAAATTAATCATAGAATCCTTAAACCCATACATTTCTTAAGCTATATGAACTAAAATCTTCTTAAAAGTCCAAAATATGAAACCTAAGCTTACCTTGAATCTTCACCAAACTGGCTCTAAAGGAAGCTCTGATCCTCCCCTTTCTTTGTCTCTTCTTGAACAACACCAAAATCTCTTTAGAAGGCCTAAAAAAGATGAAACCTAGCTCAACTCTTTTCTTTCCTCTCAACCACTGAAACCTCTCTTCTTCCTCTCTTTGGTTTTGTTATTTCACTTTTCCTTTCCCATTTTCGTTTTTCTCCTTCTTAAGGAAGGAAACAACACTTCTTTCTTCCCATTTTACCCTTAATGAATAATAAAAGTCCACCTTGCCCTTCTTTTAATGCCTTATGGTTTTTAAACTTAAGTGACTTGCCAAATTTGGCCTTACACTCTCCCACTACTTTAATAGATCAATGCCCTTAAACTATACCATAACATCTTACCCACATTAAAAAGCTAATCTTTTCCAACCTAATTAATCTAGCAAGACCTCAAAAAATTATCTCATCATGCTAAAAATTTTTAGGGGTCAACATTTCTCCCCCATTTAAGAAAATTTCGTCCTCGAAATTCTTACTTGAGCGATTGAAAAGGTGTGGATACTTTTCCCTCATGGCCTCCATGAGCTCCGATGTGGCCTCTTCAACAGAGTGATTTCTCCACAAGACTTTGGCCAGTTTAACCGTCTTGTTCTTCAAGACCTTTTCCTTGGTGTCTAAGATCTCTACTAGAATCTCCTCATAGCTCAGATCGTCTCTCAACTGAACCTCAATGGTCTGAATAATGTGGGATGGATTCGATCTGTACCTTCTCAACATGGACACATGAAAGACATCATGTATCTGTGACAATTCTGGTGGTAGCATCAACCTATAGGATAGCGATCCAATCCTTTCTATAATCTCAGATGGGCCCACATATCTCGGACTTAACTTGCCCTTCCTACCAAACCTCAGGACTCCTTTCCAAGGAGATGTATTAAGAAAGACTTTCTCACCCACTTCATACTCCATCTCCTTTCGGTGTGCATCAGTGTAACTCTTCATTCTATCTTGAGCTGCTTTAATCCTTTGCTTAACTAACTTGACCTTGCCAATTGTCATCTGAATTAACTCTGGTCCCATTAGTTTCCTTTCTCCTTCTTCATCCTAGCATATCGGAGTTCTACATCTCCTCTCATATAGTGCTTCATAAGGAGCCATCTGAATGCTTGAATGGTACGAATTATTGTAAGCAAATTTGACCAATGGCAAATGTTCATCCCAAGCTCCTCTAAAATGTATCACACATGCCCTAAGCATTCCCTCAAGGGTTCAAATGATCCTCTCAGATTGTCCATTTGTCTGAGGGTGAAAAGTAGTACTAAAATTCAGTTTGGTTCCTAAAGCTTCCTGCAAGCTTCCCCGAAATCTCGAAGTAAATAGAGGATCCCTATCAGAGACTATTGAATCTGGAGTCCCATGTAATCTTACTATCTCATCAATATACTTCTTGGCTAGCACATGCAGAGGGTCAGTCTGCTTAATTGCCAGGAAATGGGTCGACTTTGTTAATCGATCCATAATGACCCATATGGCATCATGTTTCCTACCAGTCTTAGGCAAACCCATCAGAAAATCTATAGTTATCCTTTGCCACTTCCACTTAGGAATAGACAATGACCTTAACTTGCCTGAAAGTGCCTGGTGCTCAACCTTGACTTGTTGACACACTAGACACTTGCTCACATATTCTACTACATCCCTCTTCATGCCTTTCCACCAGAAATGGTCTTTCAGATCTCTGCATATCCTAGTGCTACCTAGGTGCATGACATAAGGCGCATTATGTGCCTCATCTAGTATTTCATCCTTTACTTCCTTGACATTCGAGATACAAAGTATATTTCCTATAACCATAAGTCCATTATCCCTCACTACTACTTCATATTTCTTTCCATTCTGAATTTCTTCTTGAAGCTCACTCAATTCTGCATCCTATGCTTATAACTCCTTAACTTTCTTCTGAGTATCGGTCTTACTCTGAAAGTAGCAACAATACATTCAGGTTCCTCCTGTTTCAAACTTATCCTAAGCTTATCCATCTCCTCTAATAGCGACAGATAAACTGTTTGAACATGAGCTATAGACGATTTCCTGCTCAAGGCATCCGCTACCACATTTGCCTTTCTTGAATGGTACTCAATTAACAGGTTATAATCCTGGAGCAACTCTAACCACCTTCTTTGTCTCAAATTCAATTCCTTTTGGCTCAACAAATAAATAAGAATTTTATGATCGATGAAAATCCTCTTTTGAACCCCATACAGATAATGTCTCCAATTCTTCAGGACAAAAACTATTGCTACTAACCCTAGATCATCGGTCGGGTAATTTAGTTCATAAAGTTTTAGCTGCCATGAGGCATAAGCTATTACCTTATCTTCTTGCATTAACACACAACCCACCCTTTCTCGAAGAATCACTGTATACTATATAACCCTTATCTCCCACAGACAAAATCAAAACTAGAGCACTTGTTAAATTACGCTTGAACTCTTCAAAGCTTTTTTGACACTCCTCACTCCAGATAAATTTCCGATTTTTTCTCAATAACTTCTTCATCGAAGCAACTATCATAGAGAATCCTTCAACGAATCTCTTATAATATCCTGCAAAACCTAGAAAAATCCTTACCTCCGTCACTGTCTTAGGTGCATGCCAATTTACCACTGCTTCAACCTTCCTTCGATCAATGTGTACCCCATATTTTGAAATAACATACCCAAGGAAAATCACTTCATGAATCCAAAACTCACATTTACTAAATTTGGCATATAGTTCCCTCTCGCACAGTATCTGCAGCACAATCCTGAGATGTTTCTCATATTTCCGTTCACTCTTAGAATGCACTAGAATGTCATTGATAAATACTATGTCAAACTGATATAGATATTCCTTAAAGACCCTATTTATAAGATCCATAAAAGCTTTTGGAGCATTGGTTAATCCAAAAGGCGTGACTAAAAACTCATAATGTCCATACCGTATTCTGAAGGTTGTCTTGCTTATATTAGACTCCTTGATTCTGAGTTGATGATAGCCTGACCTAAGATCAATTTTGGAAAAGACTCTGGCTCCATGAAGCTGGTCAAACAGATCATCAATCTGAGGCAGATGATACTTATTCTTAATTGTCACACTATAGAGTCTCCGATAATCAATGCACATGCACCATGTTCCATCCTTCTTCTTAATAATAGAACTAGTGCTCCCCAAGGTGACGAACTCGGCCTTATGAACGGCTTCTTTAGTAGTTCTTCCAACTGATCTTTAAGCTCCTTCAGCTTAGCTGGAGCCATTCTATAAGGTAGTATCAAAATAGGTGCAGTTCTGGGAATCAAGTCGATGGCGAACTCAATTTTCCTTACCGATGGCAAACTAGGTAAATCCTCTGGGAACACATCTGAAAACTCCCTCACAACTGGAAAATCTTCTAACTTCCCTTCGTTCCCATCAGTGTCCATCATAAATGCTAAGAAGGCTTCACACCCCTTTCCTATCATCTTGTCAGCTAACAAAGTAGAAATGATTCTTGGTGATAATGTTTTCATGACCCCTCTAAAAATCACCTTCTCACCATTGCTCAAGTCAAATTCCACCTCCTTAAGACTACAATCTAATTTTGCATGATACTTCTCCATAACATCCATCCCCAATATGACATCTAGCCCCTTTAACTCTAGGGATAGCAAGTCCACCACTAATTGAATACCCTCGAAGAAAATTTTACAATCTTTATACACTTGACTTATTATCACATGCCTCCCTAGAGGAGTGCTAACAACTAAGGGACATTTTAGTGGCATCAAAATAACATCTGTAATGTCATGCTTATAGAAAAAAATGAATGCATAGAGCCAGAATTAATCAACACATATACAAAAAAAAAAAAACCGAGCCATACCTGTGACAACTTCAGGTGCGGCTGCAGCTTCCTCTCTAGTCATAGAAAAAACCCTGGCCTATGCCTTACCCTTTGGCCTCCCTAAAGTAATAGTCTTCTTTTTAGTTCCAGAGCTACCCACCTCTATGACTAGTCTGGTTTTCACAGTTTTCGCTCTCCTTAGGGCTTACATCTGGAACCTCTCTTGCCTTATTACTTAGGGAAAGTCTTTGATCAGGTGTCCCTTTTCTCCATATTGAAAACATAATCCAATTAGCTTAAAGCATTCTCCCTTGTGAAACTTCCCACAATGCTCACATTGAGGGTTTGTGAATTTGCTTCTCCCCGTCCTTCCAATTCCTCCTACACCCGAGGCTTGTCTCGAGACTGCTCTTGCCTACTTGTTTTTTATAGGGCCACTACTCCCCACTTCACTCTAAGTATGGTAACTCCTTGCACTCCTCTCATGCCTTGGGGTGCTCATCCCATTTTTAATGGATTGCTCCCTGTTCTTCCTCTTCCTGCTGATTTCATTTTTGATATTTTCCAACTTCTCAGTCTGGAGTGCAGCATCTACCAATTGTTGGTATTCATAGAAATTATAGATCAAGACTTTCTCCTTGATCCCCAATTGTAGTCCTCCTTTAAATTTGTGGCACTTATCCTCCTCATTAACAACAATGTTGGCCACATACCGTGACAGCTGGGTGAACTTCAGCTCATATTCACTCACACTTATGTCTCTCTGTGTGAGATTTAGAAACTCCCTAACCTTCTCTTGGACATACACCTTCGAGAGGTAATTCTTCCTGAACACTTCCACAAAATCTCTCCAGGATAAAACTGAAGGCATCACTTAACTGTGGGCCACTAATTCCCACCAATGAAGAGCATCTCTTTGCAGCAAGCTCACTGCATAATCTAACTTCTCTTTATCTGAGCACTTCATTTGAGTCAAAACCCTCTCATTCCTCTTCAACCAGGCTTTAGCCTCTTCGGGATTTGTAGTCCCATGAAAATCTACTGCTCCATACTTACAGAGCTTATCATATTGACCACTCCTCTCCACTGGAGCCTACATCAGGCCTTGCGATCTTTAGCCCATGACATACGTGAAAGCCTAGGTAAAGGCCTGAAAGAACTGCGGGTCCATAGATGGCATAGGAGGAGGAGGCGGTGACACTTCATACTGCACACTAGGTGCCTTAGGATCAGGAGTAGGGTCTGTCCCCGCATCTTGTGGGACATAAGATTCATCCGTGCTCCCTTGGCGAGAGCCAGATCGAGTTAGAGCTTCTCGAGTTCTTCTTCGAGGCGGCATTTTTCACTCCTTGAATAGAAACCATTTAAAATTTTTAGTTCATACCAAACAAATTTCAAAGTACGTAAAACAATTCAAATCGTATAAAAAATTTTCAAATCATGAGAAACAAATTAAAATTTTCATTTCTTAAGCTATCCATTTCATACTTAGGATACTCCAAATCCTAGTCACAAACTTATACCTAAACCTAGTCTCTCTGATACCATAACTATTGGATCCTGCTTGGTTCCAAAATCCAACTCTTACTCTTATGCCACATCTATTGGACCTCGCTTGTTTCTAGAGTCCAATGCTTTCTTTGATACCATAATGATCCAGAGCCTAACAACCGGAGTCATAAACCTTATGCTTACTACCCGGGAGGGTTATTGCCATCATTCCATAAAGTTGGTGTGCCCATACTAGTCAATCACGTGAAACATAACTTGAATTCTTCAAAAACAATTGCAGCTCTATATCTCTAGATTAAATTGAAGTAAGAACCATCTCAATCGGAGCTCTATAGATCAAGATATGCTTAAAAATCCAAAGGGTGTTCATAATCAAATCTTGCCCTACCAACCGATCCCTCACTTCCCTACCATTAATCTTTAAGAATTCAACACCAAAGGCTCTAAAAAAAAAATTCTATGAAAAATTATGCTACGAATCTAACATTTCAAAAATTATCTCAATCAGAGGTAGGACGAAGAAGTTGTGGCCAAACAAATCCAACATGTTCATGCCCTTACTCATTTTGTAAATGCATTGGTGCAACTGCCATAACTCTTGCTACAGTTGTTGGATTGACTTCGTTCTTAGACCATTTGAAAGAAGACTTCTAGATATACAACTTTAATGAAGACTTGAAGCGAGATTCTGCTTCTAAAATGATCAAAAATAGGACAGAAGATGACAATACAAACTAAGATGATGTTGACGTCATACTAAGACGATGTTGACGTCATACTAAGACGCAAAACTAAGACGAAGCGTCTTAGGTGCCAAAACTAAGACAAAAGAAGACTAAGAAGATGTTGACGTCATACTAAGATGCAAAACTAAGACGAAGCGTCTTAGGTATCAAAACTAAGACGATGCTGACATCATACTAAGACGCAAAACTAAGGCGAAAGAAGACTAAGATGATGCTGACATCATACTAAGACAATGCTGACATCGTACTAAGATGCAAAACTAAGACGAAGCGCACTGACGTCATACTAAGATGATGCTGACATCATCCTAAGACGCAAAACTACGACTAAGAGTCTTAAGTACCAAAACTAAGACGAAAGAAGACTAAGATGATGCTGACATCATATTAAGAAAATGTTGATGTCATACTAAGAAGCAAAACTAAGACGAAGAATTTTAGGTACCAAAACTAAAATGAAAGAAGACTAAAACGATACTGACGCCATACTAAGACGATGTTGACGTCATACTAAGAGGCAAAACTAAGACAAAGCATCTTAGATACCAAAATTAAGACGAAAGAAGACTAAAACGATGTTGACGTCATACTAAGACGATGTTGACGTCATACTAAGATCAATCTCCAAAGCTATCACATACACATATCATGTGCAAAATCACAACTTGTAATGCTCATATCTCTTAACTTAGATATCCAAAATTTACAAACTTTATATCGTTGGAAAACTGGAAGGATCATCTACAACTTCCAAGAAGACCATTTTGCCTAAATCAGTTCACATCAACCTAGAAATATCCCTGAAGTCAGTACACGAGTTTTCATAGCTGTTACGTACACATATCCTATACAACATCACAACTTACAATGCTCATATCTCTCAAATCTGATATCCAAAATTTACAAACTTTATATCGTTAGAAAGTTGGAAGAATCATCTATAACTTTAAAGAAGACAATTTTTCTTAAATGAGCTCACATCAACCCAGAAATATCTCTGTAATTAGTACACGAATTTTTCCCCTATATAACCTTAAGTATCATGGACGAAACCAAAATCATAAACCATTAGTATCAAAAGATCGTAGTTATACAAAGCTTTAGTGGGCATTTCAAGCCCCCCAATACATGTATGTTTAAAAAATATCCCAAAATACAAAAGATACATGAACAATAAATTGCTCAAAATGCAACTAAAGCCCTGGTTTACTATATTTGCTTAAATTAAAACCTTTCAAAAGTGGAGTGATGCCTTGGTCCTTGACTACTCAATCTCTTGCTTATCACCTGCTTACGGGGAGAAAAGTGGGGGTGAGCTTAAAGCCTGTGGGAAACAATTTTATAGTTTGTCACAAGCAAAGACATTTTAAAAACATTTTCCATGCAGAGATTCATGGGTATGCAAATCATGAATGCATTACTCCAATCAACTTGTCATGAACACATAAACACATCAAATGGTTTTGGTAAGTCCGAAACATGACGCACTACACATTTTCAATGAGATGGTCCTATGTAGTCGTGAATTCTTGAGGGAGTTCTTGAGGGAGCTCTATGCCACTAGCGGGCAAATGGGAGAAGCCTATACTTGGGTCAACATGCACGTGACAGTTCTTAAGGGACTACCACAAACCCACATAATACATAGATTTCAAAATCTTGAAAACGTGATGCCCAAGCAAGCACATTCTCTTGAAAACTTGCTTTTCATATGCTTATTATATCTTTAAAACCATTTCCAAAAATAAGGTTTCATAATCATGCATCATTTCAAAGAATCATTTTTAAAAAAACTTTCCATAATATTACACAAATCATGTATATGCATGTAGGACAATCTTGCAACACTTAACAACATTAAATGCACATGAATGAGGTGGTTGCAAAATTTATTGCTGTCATTTATTGACAGAAAACTTTAATTAGCTTATCACCGAACTATAAAAGTGAAACCCAACTTGAAGTCCTTGACTATGGCTTGTTCAAATATGAATCTCCTCTTGCTCCTCTTGTCCTTTTTTATTTTTTTCAACATTAACAAAACTCGCCAAATCAATAGGCATTCAATTGAGAAACCCATAAGACATATTCACTAAAATTGATCCTAGAATCCTTAAACCCATATAATTCTTAAGCTATATGAACCAAAATCTTCTTAAAAGTCCAAAATATTAAACCTAAGCTTACCTTGAATCTTCACCAAATAATGATTTTCTTAGCTCTAATGGAAGCTTTAATCCTCCTCTTCCTTTTTCTCTTCTTGAACAATCACAAATTCCTTCTTGAAAGCCAAGAAATGATAAAACCCTAGCTTTTCTTCTTTTTCTCTCCTCTTTCTCTCATTTTTTGTGCTTCTCTCTTCTTCCCCTTTCTAATTCACGTTTTTGACTCTTTCACTTGCAAGCCCACTCTTTTCTTCTCCCTTTTATACCACTAATGATTGAACAATGTCCATTTTACCCTTACCGAATGATAAAATTCCACTTGTCCTTCCTTTAATGCCTTATGGTTTGAAAACTTAAATGACTTGCCAAATTTGGACTTACACTCTCCCCCTACTTTGATAGTTCAATGGCCTTAACCTATACTATATTATCTTACTCACATTAACAAGCTAATCTATTCCAACATAAATAATCTAGCAAGACTTTAAAATTCTTCTCTTCATGCTAAAATTTTTCAGGGGCCAACATTTCTCCCCCACTTAAGAAAATTTCGTACTCGAAATTCTTACCTGAGCTATTGAAAAGGTGTGGATACTTTTCCCTCATGGCCTCCATAGGCTCCCATGTGGCCTCTTCAACAGAGTGATTTCTCCACAACACTTTAACCAGTTAAACTGTCATGTTCCTCAGGACCTTTTCCTTGGTGTTTAAGATCTCTACTAGAGTCTCCTCATAACTTAGATCATCTCTCAACTGAACCTCAATAGTCTGAATAATATGGGATGGGTCCGATCTGTACCTTCTCAATATAGACACATGAAAGACGTTATGTATTTGTGACAATTCTAGTGGTAGTGCCAACCTATAGGCTAGCGGTCCAATCCTTTCTACAATCTCATATGGACCCACATATCCCAGACTAAACTTGCCCTTCTTGCCAAACGTCGCGGCTCCTTTCCAAGGAGATGTCTTAAGAAAGACTTTCTAACCGACTTCATACTCTATCTCCTTTCAGTGCACATCGGTATAACTCTACATTCTATGTTATGCTGCCTTAAGCCATTGTTTAACTTGATTAACCTTATCAGCTGTCATTTGAAGTAGCTCTGGCCTTATCAATTTCCTTTCTCCTTCTTCATCCCAACATATCAAAGTTCTACATTTCCTTCCAGATAGTGCTTCATATGGAGCCATCTAAATGCTCGAATGGTACAAATTGTTATAAGAAAATTTGACCAATAACAAATGCTCGTCTCAATCTCCTTTGAAATCCATTACACATGCTTTAAGCATTCCCTCAAGCGTTCAAATGATCCTATCGGATTAACCATTTGTTTGGGGATGAAAATCCGTACTAAAGTTTAACTTGGTTCCGAAAGCCTCTTGCAAGCTTCCCCAGAAACTTGAAGTGAATCGAGGATCCCTATCAGAGACTATTGAATCTGGAATCCCATGTAATCTTACTATCTCATCAATATACTTCTTGGCTAGCACATGCAGAGGGTCAGTCTACTTCATTTCCACGAAATGGGCTGACTTTGTCAACCAATCCAGAATGACTCATATGGCATCATGCTTCCTACTAATCTTAGGCAAGCCCATCAGAAAATCCATAGTTATCCTTTGCCACTTCCACTCAGGAATAGACAATGGCCTTAACTTGCTTGAAGGTGCCTGGTGCTCATCCTTGACTTGTTGACACACTAGACACTTTCTCACATATTCTGCTACATCCCTCTTCATGTCTTTCCACCATAAATGTTCTTTCATATCTCTGTGCATCCTGGTGCTACCTGGATGCATGGCATAAGGCACATTATGTGTCTCATCCAGTATTTCATCCTTTACTTCCTTGATATTTCGGGATACAAAGTCTATTTCTTACAACCATAAGTCTATCATCCCTTGCTATTACTTCAGATTTCTTTTCATTCCAAATTTTTTCTCAAAGCTCAGTCAATTCTGCATCTTGTGCTTGTAACTCTTTAACTTTCTCCCTGAGTATTGATCTCACTCTGAAAGTAGCAACAATACATTCAGTTTCCTCCTGTTTCAAACTTATCCTAAGCTTAGCCATCTCCTCTAATAGTGGCAGATAAACTTTTTGAACATAAGCTATAGACAATTTCCGGTTCAAGGCATCCGCTACCACATTCGCCTTTCCTGGATGGTACTTAATCTGTAGTGCCCCCTTACCGTAGGCTACGCACCGGAATACCCGTGGGTCATTCCCATACATAACCCACGATACGGGTACGCTATGATTCGATCATTTCTATAATCCACATGGCATCGATATAATAAAACTACAATATCCAATTTTACTAAATTTTAAAACCGAATTACTTATCATTTCATTTCTTAAAAACCATAACTACAAGATTCTGTCATGATTACATACTGTACAAAACCAAAAGGAACTAAAATAACTCCTAATTAGGTCATCCCCAAAAGATCCCAGCTGACCGACCTGTGAGCCATACTTCGCTTGCTAGCGCTCACACAGTAGGAAAAGTCTCGCTAACTGGAGCTAGGAGTCTACTATCGCTGTCCTGAAAAATAATTGCAATGTTGGGTGAGTTTGCGAACTCAGCGAGAAACCATCATCGATGGTCCA
>JANIHY010000004.1:20902388-20912893 GCA_027479065.1 Erythroxylum brevipes | reverse complement strand
TAAACCCTAACTCAGGAATTTACAACAATGCAATTAAACTTGACGATGTAAGATTAACTCCCTTTTTAAGAACCGGTTAACTCAAGCCGATGCTACATTCTCAAAAGGAAATGTGGATTTAGCCGAGCATGACTCCAGATTCTCTCACGACTGTTGAAGATCGGATGTCGCCCATGGTTGCAATAGAGACTGGCGGTGGAGTATAGATGATGGCGATGGTCGGAGATGAAGGGTTAATAGTGTTCAGACAAAAATTGTCTCTCTACCTCCAAAGAGTAGCTCGACAAACGAAGCTCTCTTCTGACCTAAATTTAGCAACCTATTAAATGATGGGTGCGGGTGGGGTCGACATAGTGAGAGAACTTTCCAAATAAAGTCCGGATATTCGTCTGTTCGCTGCAGCGAGATGATTCTTTGACGTCGCGGCGTGCTCTTTTTAGATCGCTCACCGCGGCGTGTTGCTTGTATCACATTGCGATGTGCGGACTTCTTCATGCGCCATGACGTGTTGACTCTTCTGATCCTTTTGAATCTTCTTTTCCCCTATAATATGAAACAATAATTTGCAGTATCAATTGTCTTTGGAAACATTATGATGGAATTAATGTTAATTTGCAACAATTTCACTATTAAATTGTATAAAGTATAAGCTCACTGCAAGGAATTAATTAAAGCAAAAAATCACAAATTAAGAGTCAAAAAGCACATTAAAAACCATGAAAGTGTAGCCAATTTATTTGATAAACTTGGGCTCAATCACCAGAGTTTCCCAAATAACTTGTACTCACTAGTAATGTCCCATGTGTTTTCGAAAAAACAAGTTGTGAAACCATCGGGACTAGATGCCTTCGAAAGATTTAAATTGAAGATGATTTTCTTTATGTCATTATCCAAAAAAGGGGTTGTTAAGAAATCATTAATATTCTGGCTTAAAGGGAAGTCAAAGAATCTCTTTATATCAGCTAATTGACAAGGTTGATCTAAAGTTCCTAATAATTGTTCAAAGTAGCTTCTAATATATTTTAAAAAGTAGGGTGGTTTAAGTGAAAAACTCCATTTTCATCCTAGAGCTCAACAATTTTGTTGTTATTTCTCCTAACTAGAAGGGAGGCATGGAAATTTTTAGTGCTTTGTTCCCATCTTTCAACCATACGACCCTAATTTTTGTTATAGGATAGATTGGTGCATAGATAAGGTCTATTAATGTTCCTTGGATCTGATAAGTTCAATATCTCATAACAAAAGATTATGAGGATGTTGATAGCAATAAGTTTAAGCAGCTTGAAGCCTCCTTTTTGTAGTTTTTGACCTGTATGATGATATTAAAAGGAAAGCTTTTGAGAGCTATTTTTACCTTCCTCGATTTTTACATCAATTGGAAAGATTTGTATCTCAGAATCTATTGATTCTAGTAGCCTTATACTGTATCTAGGAAACTAGGTTGCTTAGTAAGTCTATTGATAAACCTAAAGGGAGTTCCCGCATAATTAGAAATGGACATGTTTTGTATAAAGTTGTAAGAGTGATTTGATAGAAGGTTTTCTCCAAAGTGAGCACATAACTATGGATAAGTAGATAACCAAAATGGAATTACCAAAGCTCTATCAAGCTTCCTACATATCCTGCTGGTTGTTAGTCCAGGTGATGAAGCGTCCATTGAATCTTACGTTTGTGAGATGAATGTTCTATAAAATGGTTTTAAGTTTCCTTCCTGTTACATATTAAATCCTTCTACCTCCCTCGGATTCCAATTTGTTTTTGATGCAATTAAAATCTCCTATCATAAGCTATGGACTTGTGATAGTAGCTTTTTTGTGTTATAAATGGTACTATAAGATATCCTGTTGGAATAGTAAATTGGAAGCACAAATGAGAGAAACTACAAACCTTGTGTTGGTGCCATTATGGAGACGAGATAATTGAAGATGTTGATCACTGTCCCCTTGCGCTAGTACTGAGACTTTCTTGGTATGATAAAAACATAGTGTTCTTCAAATTAAGATGTAATAATTTTTATAACTAACATATGAACAAACACGACGGTGTACCATCAACATGGCCTCCTTACTTCTTAAGATAGGCGTGTTCCCAACCAATATAAGGCTTGTTCCTAACCAACTTGGTTATGTTCTACAGGAAATATTTAACATGCCTCCAAACTCTCCTATGTAATCATGTACATTATCCTACACTCTATAACTCATCCTGAACAAATCCAAATTGCTCCAAACTTGTTTGAATGTGTTCCTTTACCCAAGTGAGTTAATTAGAACTAATATATATATATATATATATATATATATAACTTAAGTAGCAAAATCAGTTAAAAAGAATACTTGGATAAACAAGCAAAATACATTATACGGGACTAAAAATTTGACTAAATCACTAACTACTAGGTTTTGACTAGATTAATGTTGGGAAATCGGGTTAAGATCTTATCCGAACCGAAGCGAAATAATCACAAAACTTTTTGATGATTTTGTATTTCTCGAAAATTAAGACCTATTTAATTCTATAAAATGATTAACTCAAATCATAATAAAGTGAAAATTTAATTCGTACCTTATTCCGAAGTTTAATCTTTATCTTGATGTATTCTCCGAACCGTTTCTGAAATCGATCCATCTCAACTACCGTAACTGCACAAGTGTTCACCCTCTAACAGTATCTACAGAATAGTTTGAGAGAACTCTATAACTTTTACAGAGAGGGTTAAGCATGAAGTGCTAGTTCCTTAGAGCTCAAGCCTATTTATAATAAGTTTTGAACGTTTTAGTAATTTAATTAAAATTAAATATTAATTTTAATTAAAATTTAATTAAAATTACAAATAATTCTAATTAAATACCAATTATGCCCAAATAAGATTCAATATCTTATATAGATCCTTATTTATTAAATATCTCATATTTAATCATAAAGTTTGTGAAACTTGATAATCAAGTCCAACTTGATTAAATCAACTTTGCTCTCTCCAACTCATTCTATATGTGAGATCCATTAGGTTCCCAAATATGTTAGCAATGATTATAAATTATAATTATAATTCATAATTATAATTAGATAAATTAAAAATCCTTTTAATTTATCATTAATTCTCCAATTAAACAATTTATAGTCATAGATCAAGATTGGCATCTAGCAACGCCTCATGACCACTCAAATATTTAGGAATGTCAAAGTGGTTTTGACTAACCTTTTCGTGCATGATTTTTTCATATAATTCAATCCTTTTATCAACCAATGTTCCAATTAGACATAGAGCATGGAATTAATGTCTACTCTATTTTAAGTCCAATTATATTAGTTCTCTGCCATTAGCTATTGATTCAATTAATAATATTTATAAACTGTTTACAAAACATCATTCCATCTTGACCAAGGATTTCCTGAATCAATATTAATCGAGAGCAACGAAACATTCTCCCTAATTATTTTAGGGTGATGAATTCTATCTTGATTATTCAACTATCTCCATATAGTCCATGCTATATCCAATGACTACTGTTTAAACGACCTTTGATAAGATAAATCAAGAGTAGTATCAAAACATAACAATTCCCATACAAGATAACTTTGATGACCTCAAGTCAAAGGATCACTTATACAATCATCACAATGGGAATTCCATAGACATACAAGTAATATTTCAAATGAATTTCTCATATCAGGTCTGCTCAATGAACTTGTTCTTTAACAAGTTCTCTAGCAAGCACCCATACATTTGTTTAAGTATCTATATACTTTAACCCATGAGATCGACTACTTCCTTCATAAGAAAAAACAAAATATGTGATATTCTTTTTCCGTTCTATTAATGTCTAATCTTAATGAGACAATAACTAGGAACATTTAGAAATAATATATAAATACAATATGAATCCCATAATTATAATCTCATTATGATTTCATTTGCAATGTACAATTATCCCATAGACTTTATCATATACATCTAAACATGTACAAGTTAATGAATGCCTTTAAATAATTTGTCACTAAACTATAACTAAATCGATTGACTGTAGGGCATAAACCAACAAAGATCACCATTGTTAACCTTGAATCACCCAAAAATGGGATTTGCAAGAATTGCTTTAATATAGAAGAAGAGACCGCCCCTGCCAGTGTTTGACAAGGAAACAAAACAGTAGATGGACATAGACAGCGCGAGATTGTCCAAAAACTCACAAGAATTTAAATTTTATTATATATACATATATATTTAGATCAACTCTTTAAATTATTAAAATTAACTCAAAATACTATCAAATATTAAATAATCAATCATATGCTAATTTATATTAAAATTATTTTAACGAATTTTTTTGAAAAAATACATGACATCATAAAATATACATTTTAAAAAGTATAAATTAGAAGTCCCATCCTTTTGTATCATTTAAAACTTATTTAATGCTATAATTAAAATATTATTCACTTTTAATACTTGAACTAAAAACATTGCTACTAAGATTTGTAAAACCAAAATTTCCGTCTTGACCAAATTAATTTAACATTTTACATGTTGCGAAATTGTCCAAAAGACAAAAAAGAAAAAAGAATTTTCCCATTCGCTCCATCACAACAGAAATAAAGATTCACTATTCAGGCAATAAAATGTTGCAACAGTATAGACCAAAATCTGGTCACTAAAGTGATAATACCGGTTGCTTAAACATTGAATGGGGAATGCGATGCGTATAGCTTTGCTAATGCAAAATCCAGCCAGCCTAAGCGTATACATATCTCAAGGAATTTGTCCTTTGCTCACAATTGAAGGAAAGAAGCCTTCCAAGCAGAAAAGAGGGCGAAAAAAGATTTAAAAGAAAAGGACCAATAAGAACCAGAAGAAACCCAAGATTCGAATCTGCATCTGTAATCTGTATCAAAGTAACTAAATCTAATATAGTAACAAAAAGAGAGAGGAGTAAATCTAATACAGTAACAAAAAGAGAGTAGAATATATGCAATCGTGTAAAAGGTCAAAAATAAATCAGAATTATGTATACAGAAAGCATGCCAACGACTTCCAGGACCCCATAAGAAGTCAAAGGGCTAAAACATTTGGACCAGTATCTGACATGCAGCTAGGACTCTCTAGAAGCCATAGGTAGGCCAGAAAGTTGCTCAAGCAAATGATGGTTTAATCACAGCTCCTTGTACCCGTTGAAATTTCTATAAATCAACATGAAATGGGCCTTATCCCATGTTTGGAAATATTCCTGAAAAATTTGGTATTTTATCAACATGTTTTAGGGCACGCTCAGCAATTTGTCGTGTTCTGTAATCAGCATGCTGGAATGCATCAACAAGTGCAGTACTTACATTTGGATCACCAGAAACTTGATATGCTATTTCTTCAGTACGCAAAAGTCTCTCCACAACCCAAACAGCCCTTCTTCTGAGATTCTCAGTCCTTTTCTCCAATAAAACTTCAAGTATTGGTCCAATTCCCTCTGCTTCACATAACATTTTCACCCCATATTCAATGTCAACACCGTCATCTAGTAAGGTAGATATTGCTGCCAAGGCTGCCTCCACTACCTTCTCATTTGTGTGGTCCAAAAGTGCGACCAGCTTCTCAACAGCTTGCCCATCTAAAAGACAAAATGTTTCCTTCAGTGAACAAGATCCACGGTGGAGTTGGCACAACCCATTAATGACTGGCTGTTGACTAAGGCATGGAAAGATTGCTGCACAAAAACCAGGTGGGGGCAACTCAGGCAATTTTGTTAAATTTTTGGACTCTTGAGATAAGTTTTCCAATGCCATGGCAGAAACCATCTGTACATTGTCAAGGCCAGTGGACTGGAGCAGTTCAATGAAGAGAGCAGCAAGATTATGCTCACGGCAGAATGCAATTGCATCAAACTCTTCAGCCAAAGCAAATGTAACCCTTGCAAGAACTCGTACAAGTCCCTCTAGAAATGGTGTCATGAATCGGATACCCCTAGTTTCTCCTTGTCGGATCCTTACAACTCGAGAGAATATTATCTGAAATGCACCCTCATCCAGCATCTGTCGTGTCAGACCCAAATCTATCTCCGGGAGTTCGGCTAGGAGGCCAACAGCTGCTGCCTGCTCCTCTGTGATTCCTGTATTTTCTGATATGACTTTGATCAAGCTTCCAAGCTGCCCAACAGTGCCACGAAGAGCATCAGCTAGCTCCTGTCCCATGCATGGTGAAAGGTTCTGGAGAAGTTTTATGGAAGCCAAACGCAGATCCTTTTGTGGAGCCTCAATAAACTGAACCAAACTTACCATAGCACCAGAGCTTTTGATGGCAGTAACAACATTCAAAACAGTAGTGGGAGAACTAGTCAATCCAACAAGGACTTGAAGAAGTTTGCATTCGATAGCTGGACCAGTGTTACTAATCAAATGGAGTAGATTATGGACTATATCTTCTGAGACCAGAGTCTGATGATCAGGTCCAACTGTAATTGAATCAAGATCATAACCTGAATTTACAACATTTGCAAGAACTGTTGCTGCAACCTCTTTCAAACGCATGGGCAGCTGATTGGCACCTACCATAAACAGGTCCCTCACAAGTGGAGGAAGAATGCCTGCCTCAATTAGAACTTCTGCACTTGCCTCATAAGATGAGATTTGGTTCAAAGCTTTTAAAGCAGCTTCTCTTGACTGCATGTTGCCACTTCTCATGATATTAATCAGTGATGAACCAACTATTCTAGCCACATGGACCTTCACATCATTGTTCAAAACAAGTTCACCAAGGTATGAAGCCATGGACAATTTAGTTTCTGGGGAGCCTGCACAATCATAGGGTTAACATAATCTGAGAAAAATAGCATATGATCCAACTTCACTGTATAGAAGGGTATCTTTCTTCTGTGCTCCAAGTTAAATAAATAAATAAATTTGAGAGGGCAACAATGAACCAAGATTAAGTGAGGAAGAGAGTAGTTAACAAGGCATGCACAGTAATATCTACCCAGAACATCACATACTACATCAAAAGCAAGCAGCATACTTCATAACAGACAAAAGAAATATTGTAAAATTAAAAATTTGTAATTCCTATGGCAAAATTCAACATTGAATTTTATGTCTTACATATACTTGAGTGAAGATCAATTCACTTACCTTTTCTTTTATTCAATAGATTCCCGTACGCTTATAAATATTACGGAAAAGGAGGACTGTATCATCAATCCAAGATGTTTAGATAAGGCTGCATTGATTGCTCTTATATGCATATATTCGCTATAAGACCAAAGAAAGTAGCAGAAACAGAAAGCGAAATGAAAGAAAGTAGCAGATAGCACCTGAGTATGAGAACCATTAGAATCTGTTAAAGATGTTTCAATAAAATTTCTCCAATTAAACTAGACAAGAAAGATGAAAAGCAAACGATACTAACACAATAATACATTCAAACAGACTCCAAAATAATGCTCTCATGAAATTGATGAAAGCAAAGAATGTGGTGGCATCTAGAGGTACCTTCAAGAATTTGATTCAGGAGGGGCTGCAATCTACCATTTTCAGCCATCTGTCGCACATTGTTTTCACACTTTTCCAGATTTTCCAGAGTTTTTCCAGCCTTCTCAACTGTCAATAGATTTTCAGATTTACTGCTGGTCATTCCAACCAATATTAGAATAGCTCCATTGATGGAACCAATCTTCTCACACAAGGGTTCTGATTCAGAGAGCTCATATAGCAAGGAGAGTGCTTCTTCCCTTTCTTTGGATGGTTCATGAGATAAGAACTTAACTATGGTACGGACAGTGTCACCCTCACCCAATATAGCCTGAAAAAAGAAAAGCCAAGTCCATATATATGAGCAAAGCAATGGATCAGTACTAACAATGATATTTAAAGCTGAATTGTGGATCAGAGGCATGGAAAACCTTGTTATCAGAATCTCCCTCAATCACTATTCGAAGTGTTTCAAGAGCTTTACATCGAACCCTACGGCTGCTGCTCTTTAACACATCAACAATCATAGGTATGACCTCACCATTGCGTACTAAATGCTTATTTGATCTGCTCTTTTGACATAAGTACTGGACATATTTCAAAGATTGCAGAACATCACTTTCTGTACTTGTCAGATTCAGAGACCTATGTGCCATTTCAAGTTGAACGTTTTCATTTCTAGCAGTCCATTCTTCGATGGTGTTTCGCAAAGCTATGCTTGGGTTGAGGTCAGCACTTTTCAGTTCCTTTTGTGTAAGAGGGCAAACTAACTTCCTTCCACTTTCTCTGCACTCTCTGAACCACTTTTCTATTGCTTCCCGTTCAAATGTTTGCCCGTTTTCTAATGTGACAGGATTACGCATAACTTGTTTTGTTAAAGGGCACACAAATGCATCATAAATAGGTTCTATATGAAGTCTTTCAAAATGATAACTCTCATCAGACTGGCTTCCAGGGTCGTAACTTCCATCCCAGCTTTCATCCATCTGATATAAATGAGTTGCTACAACAGACCATGACAAATAGGTGAATCCGAGTGATGGAAGTAAAGCAGTCGAACCAACATTAGCTAACGAAGCCGTAAACTACAGGATGGGTGAAAATCAAATGAAGTTGAACTCAATATGATAAAAGTTGACCATAAACATTCAATAAAATTTTAAATTCACCAAAGAGAATGATAGATGAAGCAGAAGGATATTCACTTTCCGATTATAGACAAAGATAGAGGTTAATTCAGGTAATTTGGACAGAAAAGAAAGTCAAATTCTTCAACTTTCAGCCTGATAGCTCTAAGTCCATTCATTAGGCAAAGCGCCTTAAAACACTATAAAGTGAACCAAAAATAATAAATATGAGTGCCTCCTATAGCATAAGATTAGAACTCTTTCTTCTATATATGCAAGACAAAAACATACCTATAGACATATTCAGTAACCGAAGAATTGAATTATATACAAATACACGAAAATCAAGCAACCGAATCATAAATCAGAACTAAACCCAACAGATACAAGCCTGTTAGGCTATGACTTGGCACACTTTCAACCTAAAGCAAGAAAGAGGCAAGAGAAACGAACCCTAATATAGTAGCTGAGGCAGGCGATGAAGCAGCTTCAGAAAACCAAAGAGAAAGTTGACTTCAAAGACACAGTAGCTGTCCTTTTTAACTTCCACTGAAAACCGTCAGAAGGTTTTGTGTTAGACAGTGGGTCCGCTTTTTTCAACTTCCACTGTTGAGGACCCTACCAAAACATTTCGGGTGGCACACAGCCTGCCTTGTTAGCTGGTGCCTTTTTATCCTTGCATTTTGTTAATTTTATTTTACTTTGTTTAGTTTCACATATAATTTTATTGCAACAATTTTTTTGTTTTTTAATTTTTGTTTTTATTTTTATTCTTTAAATAGATAAAAATATTTTTTAGATTTATAATAAATATTAAAAATAAAAAACTATTAAGCTGAGATTTATAACAAATAACTTAAAATAAATAAATATTTTATTTCATCATGTTTTTATTTTATTCTTATTATACTATAAGATATTAATATTAAACTATAATTTGATTTATTCATATCAAATTTTATTCCTAAACTTATTAAATAATAATAATAATGAAATAAAAATATATCAATATTTGATATAATTAAAGAAATTTATACATTATTTTATATATTAAGAGTTTATTAAAAAATATAAAATTGCATTAACTAATTCTAATTAAATAATTAAATATGTTCATTGTGTTGGCCCCGGGTCTCGGATCCTCAATCCCGAGGTGGCCCCTCGGGCTGCGCCAGCGACGAGCTCCCAAACCTCGGACCCAATCACAACATCTATACATAATTTCGATTCATACAAACATACATACACACATGCATTTTCGCACACATAATATATATACACAATCGTTCTAACTATGAATTTAACACCCCATAAACCAAGGGCTTCATGTCATTACAAGCCGAAGGAAATTCAAACATTCACAAATACATGTCAAAGTTCAAATCCAAAATACATGAATATGCTCCATGATGATATGCTTGGAGGGTCAACCAAATACTAACTTAATACAAAACTCCTAACTATCTTGAAGTTTCTGATGTCTTGCAAGATCAACGAACGTCTCGTTCTGCACCTGAGGAGTGAAAAGTAATGGGTTAAGCTACACAGCACAGTGGCTAATATAATTATAACCATCGGTAACTAGCACAAAATCAGACATATGTACGTATATATATAATATATATACCTGCATCAATTCTAGCACTCACATGCTAATCAAATAATATACGCATTCAACATAATTAATTCAAGTTGCCAAAACATGTCACAAATATGCTTCATAATGAACAGATCCAATATGCAATGCACATCATACGGCTCGAGGGTTCCATGGAAACAAAAGGAAAAAATCGAAGTTTACACTCTAAACAAAATGAGTCCATTAGGAGCTCATACGTCACAAGCGGGCTGTAGCGCCCCCTCATCGTAGGGTACACATCGGGACGCCCGAAGGTCGTTCCAACACGTATCCCACGATAAAGGTGC
>JANIHY010000004.1:20497650-20512872 GCA_027479065.1 Erythroxylum brevipes | reverse complement strand
AATTGTCATTATTATTTATTATTAAGATTTTTTAAAACATGGTTGATGTAAACAGTAAACTAGTAAAGTATACAGTATAGTTGCATAATATATCAATATGGACTATTTTGCAAATTTTTAAAAGTTTAGAGACTATTTTATAAATTTAAAAAATATCCCGAAATGGTACCCGATACCGACCGGTACCGGTACAGTTTCGTTCCAGAGCTCAATCCGATACTAAAGTCGGTACGGTATTCATAACATTGGCAAAAACACCTTATCGAAATCGTTTGAAACTTCTTTAGTGAAAGAGGATTATAAGTTTTATTTATTCGAACTTGGAGAAGCTTGCTCAAATTATCGAGAAGTTCATCGAGAAGTTTGTTCGTACGAAAATAAATGGTAAAATAGGTAAATTCTTGCATTATCTTCTATCTTAAAGTTTATGATAATAAGATTCGTGTTACATTTATCATTTTGTTCGTCTAAGTCGATGTCATCATTAACTAATTAATCGAAGCTCCAAAATCTCCCAATTGCCGATAATTATCCTAACACAATTTGAACTGACCGTCTTCGAGCTTTTCACGCGTTCTTCTGATTTGCGCCTTGCAGTTGATTTGTCGTTTGCAAATTTGTTGAAGCGAAGGAAGGGTTTGAAGAGAGATCTGTTGTGGTTGGGATGAACATGGATCAATTCGACGCGTACTTCAAGGTAGCAGATTTGGATGGAGATGGTAGAATTAGTGGTGCTGAAGCTGTCTCTTTCTTTCAAGGATCTAATCTCTCCAAGCAAGTCCTTGCGCAGGTCTCTCTCTCTCATTCTCGCTTTCTTCTCCTGATGTCTGACTTAATTTTTTAAAATAATTTTATTAAATTGAAGATCATGATGATCATAATGCCCTCTATCTTTGTGTATATAATCTATTTTTAGATTTGGACGTATGCTGATCAGAGCCATAGCGGGTTTCTTGGTCGGGCTGAATTTTATAATGCTCTGAGGCTTGTAACTGTTGCCCAAAGTAAGCGACAATTGACTCCTGATATTGTTAAGGCTGCGTTGTATGGTCCTGCAGCCGCCAAAATCCCTGCTCCTCAAATCAATCTTCAACAACAAGCAAGTTCTATGCTTTCTTCTGCCTCTGCTACCCAAATGGGTGCAGCAGGTGCTCCGAGAGGGTCCCAGAATCTTGGGTTTGGAGGACCTGAAGTTCCCAATGCGAGTATGAATCAGCAATTCTTTCCTTCTCAGCCAAATCAAACTAGCAGACAGACTCATCCTGCTCCAGCTGGAACGGATAGTAATTTTTCAATAATGGGTCAGGCTCAGGTCAGGCCTACTGCCTCTGCTACTCAAGCACCTCAATCAATGACTAGTGTGGCTGGTATCGGTACTGGCTGGCTTGCTGGGAAAACTAGTGGAGCTCTGACTGCCACCGTGGGGATTAGTCCCGCTATGCAAATTCCAGCTTCAGTATCTTCCAAGCCACTCATTAACAATTCTAGGGAATTAGTAACTTCTGGTAATGAATCAACAAGGGGAGGGCTTTTTGACGGAGATACTTTTTCTGCAACACCCTCTACAAAAAAACAAGAACCTTCCATTTCAAAATTTTTAACTACTACCACACCAGCCACATCAACAACAGTTCCTGCTTCTACTGGTTTCCATCTTCCCGTTGTGTCCAGTTCTTTTGATTCATTGCAGAGTACATTTGCAATGCAACCTCTAGGTGGTCGGCTACAGAGGGCCCAATCATTGCCAACCTCTGGACAACAAGCTTCAGCTCAAAATTCTTCCATGCTTGCATCAGCTGCAGCATTGGCTGGAGTTGGAACTTCATCTGATACCTCTCAGCTTTCCTGGCCAAGCATGAAAACATTAGACATTCAAAAATATAATAAAGTGTTCATGGAAGTTGATACTGACAGAGATGGTAGAATCACTGGTGAGCAGGCTCGGAATCTATTTTTGAGTTGGAGGCTTCCAAGAGGTAGTGGCTCTCTCTCTTTTTCCAACCTTCTCTTTGTGAGTGTGTGGTTGTGCATTATAGGGATCAATGAATATATATCTAATATAGAAACTATTCTGTCAAGAGTTAGCAGTCCTCAATCCAACTTTCTTTCTGAATTATTTTATTCATAATATGCTGTTGCCAATGTGTACTAGATTTAGTGTTCTTTCTCATAATCTATATAGAGCTTCCATTTTCTCATGTAATTGCTTATACCATATTTTTATTGTCCTTCTCCAGAGATTTTAAAGCAAGTGTGGGACTTATCTGATCAAGATAATGATAGTATGCTCTCTTTGAGGGAGTTTTGCTTTGCTCTGTATTTGATGGAGCGGTACAGGGAGGGACGTACTCTTCCCCCAACCCTACCAAGGAATGTTATGTTTGATGAGACACTCCTGTCCATGACAGGTCAACCAAAAGTTGGTTATGGAAATGCTGCTTGGGGTCCCAATCCTGGTACATATTCTAATTGCCGGTAAAGGCATTTTGGTTCTCTTATGATGCAGTTTTGGCACCTCAACTTGTCTGCTTTCCTATTTGTTGTTAGGTTTTGGACAGCAGCCAGGGACGGGAACTCAGACTATGCCTCTGACAACTGTTGTGAGGCCACCAGTTCTTGTAATTGATGCTCAGTCTGATGGTGGAAATTTATCCAATCAACAGGACTCGAGAGCTCCTATATTGGAGGACTCCTTTCTTAATCAACGTGATATTAGCAAGCAGAATTTAGGAAATTCATTGCCTCAAGATCATATAGCCTCAAAAAAAAAGGCATCACTTTTCCCATCCTTTGATTTGGTATCATGATTTTACTTGAAGCAACAATTTATACTTAACACAAATGACATAATTGCATGTCTTAGCTTGGTTTTATTTATGATATTGGAACTTTTGATATTTTGCATTAGATCAATCAACTGCATGAATTTGGGGACTTATTGTACTAGAGGATTAAATTTTTTGTTTTTATTTGATGTTTGTCTCATTCAATACATGCTCAAATTCTTTTTCTTTTAATATGGCAACAATATATGTTCTATGCAATGCATCTTGGAGCATTTGAATCTGTCATCATATACAAATCACATGCACATATTTTTATTCTTGAGTAACTTTTGCATAAGTGTTTTATCAATGATTAAACAAAATGTAGAGCAACTCATACGCTGTCATTGAGTGGTTTTCATTTCATACTTCCACCATAATTATTGTCAAATACATGTAAGTTTGCTCTAGAACTAATCAAACTTCTAGGACTTAATTGAAAAAGCTTATAAGAAAAAACAAATGTCCAAAGTATACATTTATGTTACTAACTTTTAGAAAAATATTTGTTCTATTTATGAATGACATATCTTTTACCCGGGAATGTTAAGCATGGTTGAATATGTATCACCCTGGTTTCATGATTTGGAAACATTCCCTTTCCTTCTCCCGTTTTACTTTTTAATTGTGGGAAACATGTGCTTATTAGCCTAGAACAAAATCGCATTTTATTATGAAGCAAATTTTGACATAAAGTGCTTCATTGTAGGCTGATGAGCCAGAGAAGGTGATCTTGGACTCAAGAGAGAAACTTGATTTTTACCGCACTATGATGCAGGATCTTGTGAGTAGTGTATCACATATATGTACCATCTCATTTATAATGTCCATTATCAGTGTCTTGAATCAAATACTTTACGACTTAAAAATAAAAGTGATTAAACACTTGAAAAGTTTGGGTTGGGACAAAGTTGACTAGTAGTATAGTAATTTGGGTGACTAGTCAAGTTGTTAGACTTAGGAATTAATTTTTATTTTCATAATAGTTTACATTGTATTTGTAAAAATACAAAGGGAAGGTTGTGTACATTGATAACCCTCCCCCGACTCTCACAAAACGGGGAGCCTTGTGCACTGGGGTACGTTGAGTTGAGTTTCTAGATTTTATTTGTAACAAGGTCATTCTAATAACTTACGTATTTTAAATATTAGTGCCAAGTCTATTCTCTTTACCATGTATGTCTTGTATCATATGTTGTGGTTAAACTTTTTTTTTGTGTTGATAATAAGTGTAAATCTCACTTTCTAACTTCTTCTATCCTTCTTTTTCACAAATCAGGTTCTTTACAAGAGCAGATGTGATACTAGGCTGAATGAAATTACAGAAAGAGCATTGGCAGATAAACGAGAGGTATGATTTAAGTTGTTGAAATGCTTGCTTTTGTTCTCAAGATTTGATTCTTATCTCTTTCAATGTTTCATATATGCACAATAGGCAGAATTGCTGGGTAAAAAATATGAAGAGAAATACAAGCAAGTTTCAGAAGTGGCATCTAAACTAACAATAGAAGAGGCTACATTACGTGGGATTCAAGTAAGGACTATTATTGCTTCTAGCATTGCTTGTTTGGGTACTATCCTACATTGGAGCTGTTGAGTTGTATATAGCTGTATAGTGATAAAATTGGAAGGTGTTTACTACTATTGATTGTATTTCCTTTTCTAGGCTGGACATCAATTATATACACATGTATTTTCAACGTATATTATATACGAATAATAAATTCCTTTGAGTTTCACATGGTATTAGAGCTAGAGTTTTAGGATTTTCCGATCAATCTCTGTCGAGGTTTAGACTTCGTTAATCTGGTTCTAGATCAAAGATCTAACATCACCAATCTGTTCATCTCTCACTTGCCAACAAAACCCCAGAATCGCACTGTTGATAGCTGCTCCATGTGCCGTCACGCGCCGCTTGTTGCTTCAGTGTTTGGTTTTCCGATCTCCCTCTCCGATGCGTGTCTTATCTCACCACCACCACTCATTTGATCAGATAATGCCGACCAATCGTTTCTCGTAACCCTCGACTGATTTTGTTGCGGGAAAAAGTTGCCACAAGTTGCCCAACATATCTCTCTCCGGTGAGTGTGACCTGTCATTGCCAGTGCCAACAAACTTAGCGTCCACCGGTGAGCTGATTCCCTCGAGTTTCCCTTTTGTTCGCCATTAGGTTGCTGAAAACAAGCTTGGTGCATATGATATATATGCTCTAGCTTGAGCGGGAGTGTTGAGTTTTATATAGCTGTATAGTGATAAATAGGAAGTTATTTTATTGTTATTGCTTTTGTTTCCTATTATAGGGCTATATCAACTATTTATGCATGTATTTTCATCAAAGTATATACGATAATAAGAAGAGTTAAGTTTCACAATCTGAATATAGAATAAACTCCTTGTATGAGAGATAATGATGCCAAGTGTAAATAGAACGTACTACTGCATAAAATTTCTTGTCATTAGTCGAATATTGTTGCTTCTCTTCACTTAACTTCTTACTGAAGTAAGCAATTTGGTGTCCCTCTTTGCTGAGGATGCTTCCAATTCCTACATGAGATGTATCACAAGCAACTTCAAATACCTCAGAAAAATCTAGAAGTTGTAAAATAGGAGATTTAGTCATTTTTTTTTTCTTGATTTCTTCAAATGCTTTAGTTGCTGCCTTTGACCAAGTAAATTGTCCTTCATAAAATTAGTAATAGGTGCCATTATGGTGCTGAAATTATGAATAAATGGCCTATAGAATGTTGCTAGGCCATGAAAACTCCTTGTCCTGTGCACATCCTTTGGAATAGGCCAATCAAGAATGGCCCTATTGTTCTCGAGTTCCATCTCCACTCCACGTTAGGATATAATGAAACCCAAAAGTACAACACTTGATTGCATGAAAGAACACTTCTTTAAGTTGATATAAAGCTATTATTGCCTCAAAACTCCAAAACTCTAAAGACTTGTTGTAGATGTAATAGGTCAACTTCTTTAGTCTTGCTATATATTAATATATCATCATAATATACCACCAAAATTTGCCCATAAATGGTCGAAACATTCGATTCATCACTCTCATAAAAGTGCTAGGTGCATTAGAGAGTCCAAATGACTTCACCAACCATTCTTAAAGTCCCCCTTTATTCTTGAAAGTTGTTTTCCATTCATCTCTAGGTCTGATTCTAATTTGATGGTACCCACTTCATAAGTCTATCTTGGTAAAGATAGTAGCTTTAGTAAACATATCTAACATGCCATCAAGGCGAGGTATTAGAAATTTATATCTTATTGTGATCTGATTTATCACCCGATAATCAATACACATTCTCCAACTTCATCCTTTTTAGGAGTCAAAATTGTTGGAACTGCACGTTGACTAAGACTTTCTTGAATAAATCAATTTTTTAGTAACTCCTCTACTTGTCTCTTCAACTCTTCATTCTCAATAGGATTCAGGTGATAGGCTAGAAGATTTGGTAGGGTAGACCCAAGAACCAAGTCAATAGCATGCTGAATATCTTGTATAGGAGGCAATTCACTTGGTAAATCATTTGGTGTAAGGTCTGAAAAATCAGCTAACAATTCTCCCACTTCTTATGGTAAAGTTAAGGGTGTTTCAGGTGTTGTTTCCGTTACTTCCCTTACTACCATTGCAAACACAATCCCTTTTTCCTTGCTAACAGCTTCAAATTCTCTCTTCTTAAGGATATTAAGAGGCTTTTTCTTGGCATTTATAGCTGTCTTGCTACTTCCTCCATAGGCTTCAAAATTATCTTCTTTCCATGAAATTTAAAATGATAGGTGTTAGCTTTTCTATAGTGTTGAACATCTTGATCATAAAGCCATGGTCACTCAAGTAAAATGTGAGATACTTTCATAGGAATGACATCACATCAAATAGAGTCCTCATATATTCCTAGTTTGGAAGACACTAAGCACCTTCGAGCAACTGGTATAGTACTATCATCTACCCAAGCAACTTTGTAGGGATTTGGATGTTTCTCCGTGAGTAAATTCAAGCGCTTCACCATGTTCTGTGATACAACATTTATACTGCTTTCTCCATCAATGATAAGCTTGCATGCTTTATATTTGCATCTAACTTGAGTAAAGAAAATAGCAGTACGAAGCCATTCTTCTTGTTCTTCCACTTTAGGGGTTGTAGTTACGTGTCTCACTACATTAAGATTTGTAGGAGTAGCTAGTTCATCACTAGAGTCTCCTAACTCCTTTCCAGCTTCGTTCTCACATATGTACTCATCAGATTCTTCCTCCTCTTCTTCTCCCATCATACGCAAAGCTTTAGTAGGACATTCATAAGCAAAGTGACCCCTCCCATTGTATTGAAAGCACTTCTTGTCATTATGGCCTCCTTTTGTCCTAGTCTCCGCTATGACTTTGCCTTTAGATTCAGGCTCCTTGAGAAGTTTTGTAGTTGTTTTGTGGTGTAGATTTTGATGTATTGGGAGCTGATTTGAAGTTTTGCACCGTTGTAGTTTTCTTCATGCCTAACTCCCTGGCTTGACTTTGAAACTTTTAGTTACTTGTCATAAGTATTGTTCCACCCTTAAGCCCAAATGATATGTATCTTCAAGGTTGTGGATCCATTGCATTATCAACTCCTTGCAAATTTCTACCCTTAAGGCCTTTTTTAGTGAGAAATAAGTTGTCGTTTCGACTCCATTCCTTCATATTAGATAGAAAGTTCATCAAATATTTCCATGTATTTAGTTATGGACATAATACCTTGTCTAAGGACTGTGAGTTGATCTTGAAGATCCTCTTGATATTGAAATGGTAAGTATTTTTCTATCTTCCCAATCAATAACTGGTGGCTGGCTTGTTTTTTGAAGTCTATCCTCTACCGATCTTTACCAAATTTTAGCGTGTCCAACTAGCTTCATCTTTACAAATCAAAATTTTCAATCTTTTGACATGTGTTACCGGTTAAAGAAATCTTTCATTGCTGTTGTTCAGTCTAAGAATAAGTGTGGACCCATCTTTCCTGCAAAATCAGGGGCTTCAACACAAACTTTCTTAATAACGTCATGGATTTAGTTGTGTGTTTCAACTCTATCGTGGCCTCTAAAGGCTCGCATGCGCTCTCCATGGGGCTGCTGGTTGATTTCTGTTTTAGATCTCTCGGTAGGTGTTGATTTCCTAACCTCATTTGCTATTGATTAGTGTCAACCTCTTCATCTTGGATTTCACTTTCTCCACCCTCACCATCAAGTGTAGTTTGTTGTATGATATTTTTTTCTGGACTACTTCTTGTAGCACCTTGTGATTGAGGGTCGACAAGGTCCGATATTTCTATAACTCTTAGAAATATCTCATCTCGCTCCTGGTCGCTGAATATTCCTCTATATGCCCTTCTGCTACATGTCGCTATTGTAAACCAAAACTTTGATACCAAATTGATGTAGGACAAATAGAAGAATTATTAACTAGTATTTTAAACTCACAAATTTAGAAATATGGTTGATATTAGGGTGTTGGAATATCAAGTTTCAAAGTTGAATTTAGGCTAAGGATGTAGAATTTTCAGATTCTGTATGGCTGTAATTTTAAGGTTTGATTGCTAGAAATTTAGTTATAAGATTTCAGGTTTAATGTGGCTGGAATATAGGTTTGAGATGGCTAGAATTTAGGTTTAAGAGGGCTGGAATTTGGGTTAGGGTTGCTGGAGTTTGTGAAAAGCACAAAGAATGGATAGTAAGAAACTAAGAATCACTCCTAGGGTCTGAGAATATCTCTTAGAAGAAAGCATCACACCTTCTAGTTGAAAACTCAAGTTTTTAGAAAAATTCCATATTGCTTATTATTTATGAAAGACTGAGTACATATATATAGAATTCTTAGAATCCTTATTCTAGTAGGAAAAAGGATTTCAAACTTAAATCCTATTGTAATAGAAATTCTATAAGTCCTAAACAACTAGGCTATCATTTCTAAATTAGGATAACATAATACGACAACTTCCTATCTAATAAGGAGTCCTAATACAATCTGAAATTCAGCCTTTATCTTTGATGTCAATTCAATTCTCAATCCTCATTCTACCAAATTAAAGCTTGTGATTGATTAATCTTTCCTCTTTTATTTCTCTTATAGTTCTTTTGCTTCAACTTATCTCATAAACGTGCACAATTTTATGTGAATGGCCTTTTGTATTTTTAAGTTCTTACCATTGGTTGTCAAAGAGGTAATCTACTACTTGTATGTTTTTCTTTTTGAGATAGTTTTCAAGCACAATGATGTTGCTTCAATAATATTTAGGAGAGGAAGATTGAGTTGCATCAGGCAATAGTCAATGTGGAACAAGGTGGTAGCGCTGATGGTATTCTTCAGGTTTGTGCTAAACGTACAGCTGTAAGAAGTGTTTGGAGATTATATGGTGACAATATTTGATTGGACTACACAGGTTCGTGCTGATCGTATACAATCAGATCTTGATGCACTTATGAAAGCTTTAATTGAGCGTTGCAAGAAGCATGGATTTGGGATTAAGTCAGCTGCAATTATTGACCTTCCTCTTGGTACTTGGAATCTTTTCAGGAAGATTTTTAATGCAGTTCTTACTAGGTTTTTCAATGCTCATGCAAATAGATGACATTACTTCTCAAATGCAGCATTTTGTGAATGTTTATGGATTTGTGGAGCTTCTGTTCAGTATTCATTAATTTCATTTAATCTCTGTTAAATGTTAAATTTTTTGTTAGTAGCATTTATGTTTTATTTCCAATGACAAAAGTACCGTGCTTTGGACTTATAGCTTGTGAAAAGAAGTTACTTTACTTCCTGCAGAAAGTTCAAATAAATTCTGTAAAATGATATTCATCCTCTTTTATTTTCTATAAAAATTAATTTATGAAAATAATTGAATTTGATAAAATCTTTAGATCTCTAAGAAAAGTAGAAACTTTATCCAGATGGACATTATAATATTAATATGAACTTGATGCAGGTTGTGTTCTTTTTTTTTCCCCCCTGTTCAGAAGCCCATCCAGAAAATAAAGAAACCAAACACGTATTTCGATGCAGCTTTGTGGTAGAAGTGAGATATGCTATCCACTAAATCAGAATTAGCATCCAAACTTAATGTTTCCTGTGGATGTTTAAGTTTTGTGAAAATTTCTTCTGCAAATTTTCTTCTGCTGCTTGTTCTGTAGTTTTTAAACTTATATTAATGCAGACATATTTTTGCGGAAGTATGAGGAATGTCACGTGTCTTGTGGTTCAGAGTTAGAATCAAACTTACTGTTTCTTGTGGATGTTAAGTTTTGTGAAAATGTATTCTGCAAATTTGAGTTTCTTTTGCTGCAGGTTCTGTAGTTTATAAGCTTTAATTTATGCGGACATTTTTTCATGGAAGTATGAGAAATGTCATGTTTCTTGTGGTTGGAGGTTTTTTTTTTTTTTTTAATATAATAGCTTCATAAAGTGTTTCTCATCCATCATGTTGATGCAAGTCGGGGTAACCCAAGTTCTATAAAGTTGGAAGTGATGAGGTCAAGATCATGCACAGTTTCCCTGCGTTTAATTTATAGATTATTGTTTGCTGATACGGCTTACTTTTCAGTGTGCTGATGATTTCCTAGATATAATGTATCTTTCTGTTAATGGTTTCTCACACAATTTCTCCTTGTGATGATTGTTAAGGTTGGCAACCTGGAATTCAGGAGGATGCAGCTGCTTGGGATGAAGAATGGGATAAGTTTGAAGATGACGGTGTGCTTGTTTTTCCTCCAGACTGAACCTTTTATCACATGTCATGCTTGTTTTCTTGATTTGTGTTTCAACAATTGATGATGGACAAATAGAAGATATCAAACGAGTGGCTAGAACTCACAAGACTCAAAATCTCGCTGCTGGAACTTGAGTTTTAGGTTTGGGATTTCAGCTTAGGTTGTTGGAATTTCAAGTTTGGTATAGCTGGAATTGTACAGTTTGGTATGGCTGGAATTTTAGGTTTGATATGGGTAGCATTTTAGAGTTTTGGTTGCTGAAAATTCAGAAAATTGCTGGAGCTAGGAATAACTTAAGAGTTTAAGAATCATTCTTAAAGGAATGCGTCATACAGTCCAATTTTAAAATTCAAGTTTAGACTAAATATTAAGGACGTTTTCTTGATGGGCTATACACACATATTTAGAAAAGCATTGGAATCCTTATTCTTGTGGTGAACAAATACCTGACTAAAATATCCAAAATAGAATTATATCATATTTTAATAAGGATTCTCTATTTTCAGATAAAACTTTTAAGTTCTTGACAAATTAGGACAATATATCTAACTTAATTATTATTTCCTATATAAGGAAACCTAGCAAAAAGTGCATTTCAGCCCTTATGGTCTTTGCTGTGATCACATATCCCATCTTCATCTGGCCAAATCTTTGCTTTTCATTGAGTGATTTGTCGTCTTAAAAATTCTGAGCTCTTTTGCATCATAAGTGCTTCATTCTGGATATTTAAGAATGGATAGTTGGAGAAAGATTCATCGTTGCGTACTGGGGATGTGTCATTTTCACTTGTAGGGTTTGCCAGTGAGCTCACTGTTGATGTGAAGAACGTTTCTGTCTCTTCAAAACAAGCTCCATCTCCAGAAGGTGGTTTAACACCAAATTCCATGACAAATTGTAACTTCCTGGATGGTGGGGAGCCCCTTGAAAGTGAATCTGCATACAGTAACAGTGAGGATGAATTGGCAAGAAGCCCTCGAGACAGTCCTGCTGGAAGGACTGCATTAGAGAATCCATCTAACAAATTCTCTGATGTCTTTGACAAAAGTACTCTAATAGATGAAGAAACACATAGGTGTGGCATTTTTGTCATATATTTATGTTTCCATGTTCCATAACTTACTATTATCTGCTATGCCATGAACTTAGCCAATGATAAGATTCTAATATTTGTTGCAGGAGTTTTGATGAATCAACATGGGGTGCTTTTGACACCCCTGATGATGTAGACTCTGTTTGGGGTCTTAATCCTTCTGGCACTAGGGTAAGTTTTTGGCCTCCCCCTTTTATTTCACTGAAATGAGATGCACTTTTCCATTTAAAACATGTTTCGTTTAATTAATTTTGGCTAATATGTCATTTTAATCATACAGATAATAATGTTTTAATTTTTTTTTTTTGCAATCTTGAAGAGTTTTTTTTTGGTGGGATGGTTCATGGATTTGAGCACATCTAGAGGAATTTGTTGGTCATATTTAGAATGAAGGATTGCATTGCAAAATTTCTAGTGTTTTAGATCTTGGCAATAGTCCTGTGTATTTATTGCTGCAGTAAGATGGTAAATCAAAATTAGGAACCACTCAATAATGCTTTATGATCACTCTTACGAAGGAAAGTTTCATTTTCTCTGAACTAGAAAGTTATACGCATAAAATTTTAGATCACTGCTGCTACAATTGGAATCCAACTATAGCTTGAATATACTTAAGTTGGAGATCATTAAGAAAGACAGAAGTCGAAAGACAAAGGAATTACCAAGTGAACGGTACACAAACAGTAATGATATCTTCTAAAATAAGGTGAAGAGTATCCAAGACGAGATAAAGTGAAAGAGTCCAGCCCTGGTGCCGACACTGAGATTAGCACTCAGTCAAATAATTATAAAAACTTTTCCTCCTGTAAGCATTATGGGAATATGAAACAAGTTTGAAATGGAGTTACTGATCTTTTGGGCTTTTTGTTTTTATTGATGTGATTATTAGAGGTTTTTGATTTATAACATATGTGAGGAGAGATGGTCTGAATGATAAATATAATATTTGGGATGTGGCCTTCATTTCTTGTCTATATGTACCTATGAAATTTTCGCAAGCTTTCTTATATGGTTGCTGCATTTCTATTAATTTGAAGATGAGCTGCTTCCTCCTAAATTTTGTGGGCCAAAGAGGACAAGTAGGACTTTGCTTAAAGTTTGGTATCTAATACCAGTTGATCCTTCCGTGCTGATGTAATGTTGCAGGAATCAGATTCTGATAAGCACGGGGATTTCTTTGGATCTGAAGATTTTGGTGTAAAGCCTATAATAACAGAATCTCCGCCTGTGGAGAGCGTGTTTAAAAAAAATTCATTTTTTGAAGATTCTTTCCCAGGCACCCCGCTCTCCAGGTTTGGCAATTCTCCAAGATACAGTGAGGCAGGAGATAGCTTCGACAACTTCTCCAGATTTGATTCTTTTAGCATGAATGATTCCCCAAAACAAGGGAGGCTTACGAGGTTTGACTCTGTCAACAGCGCAAAAGAATTTGGCCACACTAGGGGCTTCTCATCATTCGATGACACTGACCCTTTCGGCTCTAGTGGACCCTTCAAGGTTTCATCAGACAATCAAACACCCAAAAAAGGCCCTGAACATTGGGGAGCTTTCTGATGGTCAATCCAAGTATCGCATTCGCACCCTCTTTCATTTTCTTTTTCGCTTGTTCACTTTTATTCTTGCAAACACCAATTTCCAGTTGTTAATAATGGGTTTTCTTTGTCACTCGGCGCTTGTTTCGTTAGTGATTGTGATGCGCACATTGGGCCCAAGGTTTCCATTAAGATTAAAACTCTCTCTTGTAAAATCATATTGTGACAACTCATGAGCTTTCCCAAAATATCTGATTGCTAATATTTGTTTTAGAAGGTAGGGGATGAACTTTCCCAACATGATTTGATTTTCTAATTGGTGGTTGGGTGGATATAGCACGTTGGGTCAGTTCTGTCAATCAAGTATTAAATGTGGTGATGTCGGGGCATGTTCTTGTTTCCTAACAATCCTACAGTTTAGTTTGATCTACAAATTAAGTTGTTTAGGACGTAGTAGTCACCTCATTCATGTTTTTCCTTAGATGTCAATAGTATTAAGGCATAAAAACTCAGATTTATAAATAATGCTTAACAAGTGTTTGGTACAATAATATAACGTAGATGTAATGGAATTGTGTCACTTTAATAATTATTTTGTTTTCTTTTGTGATAGAAATTTTGATTAAGAATATTTAATTCATGCCTTCTAATTATATAGTTTTAGTTACATACTTTCTGTAAAATAATTCATTTTACATTAGATCTTATAGTTGCAATTTGTTTCTGATATTATATTTCTTTTAAGTCCTATCAAGTATCATTTCAATCTTTGGGTACCAAAAGTCGTACGTAAAATTCAATAATAAGTTAATAGAGAAGAAAACATGACCACTCCTAAACTAAAATTAGTAAAAACGTAGAAAAAAAATTAAAACTTAGGTAACAGTTGAGACCTTTCTTATAATGTTACTTATTTTAAAAATATTCTTATTATCCTAAATTATCTTTAAAAATAATTTGTAGTCTTAGAAATGATAAAAATGATTTTTCACCAAGTTTTTATAGTTATTTGGACATACACTCTACAGCTGTATAATAGAATTTGCACGAGTATTCTAACTTGACTTCAATAGCAAATTCTATGACAACGAAAGTAACTTAACAAAAACTTAGTAAAAGAAAAATGTCATTCTTCAATATTTCTAATATTATAAGGCATTTTAAAGTAATAATTTTTTTAGAATAAATAATCCTAGAAAAGAGATTTGTATCTTTTATCCTAAAAACATATCATATAATTATTTGCTTTAAGGAGATAAGTGTAAGAGAGAAGCTTTTAATTCTCTCTTATCTATTCTCTATGAATTCATGGATTGCATGCTAGCACTCCTTTCAATCTCTACATGCTCTCATACATTTAGTTCTTCTTGCTATATCATTCTACTCCCTTATATAATTTCTTTTCTTTAATCCCTTCTTGCTTATGCTTCGCTATTTTGCCTATCTTTTCAACTTTCCTTATTTTTTTTACCTTTTCATTTCTAGCCATGTCAAAAAATTTGCAACCTTTCTTGCCCTTGCCTAACATTTCTCCTGCCCTTCACAACTCATAAAAGAACACATCAAGCTCACCCACAACCTTTTCTAAACGTTCCCATCAACTTGAAAAAATCCTTCTATAGTAAAGAGAACTTGGCTACAAGTGGTGCCAATTTAGACTCCAAGCTTACTTTGTTGGGACCCGATCTGAAAATCGGATCCCAACTGAAAAACGAACGAAAACGAAGGAAGCAAAGCGGATTTAAATCGAATAAATCGAATCACGACATGCGGAGGCAAACGCGAAACCAATTCGAAGGTATCGAATCAAAACGAATCGAATATAAATCGAATCGAAACCAATTATCGATACGAAACAAAACGGGGCCGACATCCGTGAACAAATTTTTAGGAATCACTGTTGCGTTGCGTTGGAAACCTTAAGACTATCAGTCTGTACTAATCCAAATCTGAGTACCTTTTTTTTTTCTTATGCATTCAATCTCTCACAAAGTGATACACTTTTTCAATTTGGAATTTATCAATTCCATAACCTCAATCCA
>JANIHY010000004.1:20453361-20463939 GCA_027479065.1 Erythroxylum brevipes | reverse complement strand
CGGAGCTCCCCACAAGGACTCCAACTACGACTACACAGGACCATTTCGATGGAAATGTGTAGTACGTCATGAACCCGAACTAACCCAAGCCATTATGCTATGCTTATGTGTTTATGATCTGTTATTATGTTTCATGCATCATGAATTGTTCAAGAATCAAGCATTTCAAGACAATGACTCATACATGCTCAATTACTATGATTTCAACAAGTACCACGGCAATGAGTTATTTTTTAACAGTTTTGCTTATTTCTATATTATAAATATGTTCCCACGATCTTTATAGCTCACCCCCTTTACTTCTCTCATTCAGGTGACGAGTAAGAGACCGAGTGAGTCACGAATTAGGGCAACACTCCATTTTGTTCTGTTTATGTATTTTCAAGTTTCACTTTTAGAAGTCAAGGCTTTAGTTACATTTCAAAGTGTGTATATGAAAAGTCTAATAACCTAAATGAGGCCCTCTCATTTTCGATTATGAGATGAAAGAAGAGAGAGTGTAAATCAAATGCACCTGCTTTTTCTTTAATCAAATGAATACTAAAAAGTTACATTACATGTCATCATTAAAAGATAACCATCAAACCATTTAATGATAAGATCATTACTCCATTTAATGACGATAAAGCATGATAAAAACCATCTTAAATTTAACAATTTAATATTAAATATGCAGCTGTACATTTAGCTATAAAAAATCGAAATATGCCCTCCTTTTTTCTTTAATAACTTTGTTTCAATTTAATTAATCTAATTAATCAAATCAAACCAAAGTCAATCCCAATTTTAAATGTTCATTTGGACTTCTAAATAAATTAAGCCTAACATGCAATCATGAGCTTTAAAATCTCTATTTTTATTTCTTACTTTGCTTGATAACCTTATTAGAAGCCAAATGGGGAATCTAATTGGACTTATATAATTCAAGTTCTAATAAGTCCGGAATTAATTTAGTCTCATTATAATTAATTCTAGCTTATTAACCAAATGCCATTCTAGCAAAGACAATTGGTTGAACTCTTGAATTACTAAATATTATAAGAATACATGTTTCAAATAAGATGTCCAATTGCAAACTTTATTATGAACCATATTGTAGCTATAGACACAATAAAGGGTAAAATTACTGTTTTGCCCTTATCTTGGTTTTTCCTTCTTGATCTCCCGTTTTACTCTATATGGTGATTAACACACAAGATCTCATCTTGGTGTTAAGACTTGATGGATAGCTAGTCTATCAAACTACTGGTGCCAGTTTAATCACCAATTTTCGTAAAATATCTAGAAGTGATGATATCACTATAGACTCTTTATTTGAGTGAATGTTCCCTAATACATGTTTCAATTAATAATTCCAAATGATACTCCAAAAAAATTCATTACGATCATATCAAGAATTATAATGAAACATATATGAATTCACCACTCTTCAAGATCATGGTTTGTAATAAAAGAATGCTAAGGTTTATGTTTTAAGATTCAAGTAATGATCTACTTTATTCTTTAAAAACATACTTGATTCTAGATTCATTTAATAGTTCCATTATCGATAGTCAACTACTATCATGATATGAAACTCATCATTCCCTTAAAGTAAACTCTTTTACTTATATGAAAATAAATCGCAATACTACAGTCTAAACCATAATCAAGCGACCAACTTGATTATTCAACTATGAATCAACTAATTTGGATTCTAATAATATACATTTTCCCATGCATCTTCATGTATATGCATATTACTTACAAAAGAATCTTGGTACCTTATGATTTGATATATAATACTCATACACATAAAAACAAACTCTTTTGTTTTATTAATAATAAATATTTTCATTACAAAAGTAACTGGAAGAAGATTAAGATATATGTAAATACATTTGCTTTCAAGGGCACTAGATTTACATAACTCCAACACATCAAACCACTTACTTTTCGGTCAATTGGGGGTCATGATGTGTTGCTAGACGTCGCTCATGACTTGCTTAGAATAAGTGTTAATTCAAGTGACCAACATAACCAGAAACCTAATGGGTCACACCCATAAGAGTGACTCGGAGGATTCATAAAATAGTTTTGGATAGATATCCATTATATGGAGAGCAATAGAACCAAATAGATTTCGATGAGATTGGGATATGTCCCAATGAGATCACGACATCGATATTGTCGAAATAGGTCTTTTGGTGTTTTTCCATATATATATATATATAAGTGTGTTCAATGTGGAAGATGAGAGTCTTCTTTAATAAGTTGCATTTATTTTCTTTTAATGATAAAAGACAAAAACAATAAAAGAAAAAAAGCTAAAAAGGAAGGTTGATGTTCGTAAGAAAGGTTTTTAACAAGTATATAAAAATCATCTTTCTAGCTTCTCTTTTAAGCTTTATCATCTTCTTCTCTCTTCTTTCTCTTTAACATTTTTGCTCTCTATAGAACAAAGGAAAGTTCTAGCACTGTTGTCTTTTTTCTAGCCATTTTTTATCAAAGAATTTGATTCGGTTAGTTTCTTAGATCTCTATGTGAATACCATTGGAGATAGTCTATTTTGGTTGTTGTGATTTTCGACAAGCTAATGAGTAGAAGATCAAAAAATGAAGGCAAAATATGCACAAGGTATATGGTTATTATATGAATGATTGATTTGTGCAAATTCCATGAATTCCTATATATATATATATATATATTATGAACATGTATATGAATTGGGAACTTTTAGCTAGGTTTAATTGTATTTCCTTGTAGGCACATAGATCCTGGATCGGGAAAGTATAGAAACCAATTGTTTTGTTTTTGGCACCACGTGTATATGATGTATGCACCGGGATTTTCCTACAGTGGTATCAGAGTTAGGTTATGCCCCATATAAAGGAGAAACCATAACATGTGTGATGCTACCAATTAGTTGTGACAGTTGTGCATTCTAATTGTGTTGAATTCGAAGTCAATATGGTGATATTGTTTTCAAAATTTTCTTACCCAGATTTGCTCATGAGATGTTTCTGAATATTTCTGTGGAATAAAAAAATTTATCAATGTGATTTTATATGTTTTTGCTAATTAATTCCCTACTATTTTGGTTGTTGTGTTTATGCACATTACATGAACAAGCACATTGAAAATTAGTGAATAAATTCTAGAATTTTTTTTTAGTATTTTCTTTCACCAAACTCTTTCTAAGATGTTTATAAATTTCTATGAATATGGAAAAATGTTTTGAAGTTGGTTGAATATTTATTTGAGAATTTCTTGTGTGCTGTTGGAAATGACATTGTTAAGGAACACAGATTCTGGATTGGCTTCATTACTGAGGTTAATTAAGTTTTTATTGGAAAAAAATTCTGAAAAAAATTCATGAAATATGTTGTGAACATGTTATAGCCTCTGTAATTTTATCAGCGTTTATTGAAATTGTTTTAATGATTTTTTAAAGCAAAAGATGGAGCTAGATAATTTTGAGAAAACTGTTGCACTTGGATTGTTTGAAGTGTTGATTATCTGTTTTTTGGTTTCAATGCCTAGGATTATTTTTTATGTGATAAAAAATATTTTACTTTGATTTTGTATACATGCCAAACAATTTTTTTAAAAATTGGATTTCACAAAAATTTTTGGATGTCAAATATGTCATATTAGTGTCTCGTTGGTGTATTAAGTTGTCTTGATTGTTTTGGCCGTTACTAGTTATGTGACAAATTTTGAAGTATTCTTGATGAATTAGAGATTACTTAGAGGTACTTAGGGTGATAGTTTCATGTTCTCAAATTATTTGGAAATCTAAGAGAATAATATTGTATTAATCTATTTCGAGTATTTCATGTCTAGTATGACTAGATATGGCAAGCATAATACAATTAAAGTGTTTAATTGGTACATCAGAGTAGAGGGTATTACACTTGGTATATTAATTGGAATTGAAAACATACAAATTGAGAAATTAGCTGATGTCGACATTAGTAAGCAATTCGGCTCAAGAGTTGAATCGAACATCAAATCTTTAGATGCATAACACGTAACAACCTATATAGGAAAACCTTGTGAGTTGATTGCATTAAAGAATGCATGCTTGGTTGGTTAGGTGGGATGATGGATGATTATGGATATAGATTCAATATGATTGATGAAATGTCGTAAATCATTCCATATAGTCATTGTGACTATAATTCTACGACTTAGATGAGACCAAAGTATGAAATCCCTCACACATAATATGAAAACTAATGCCTTCCATTAGTATGGGGAGAACTATAATTCTTTTAGAGTTAGGGTTGTTAGGCAAACCCAACCCCACTCTATACGAGTACATTCAAACCATGGAAATAAGATTTTTGGATTAATGGGTTGGTTTTCACTACAAGTGTTGATTTGTTGAGTAAACTCAAAGTTAACATAGACAGAGGTGCAATTGGGTAGTGCACATCATATATACGCACATCAAGAGTTGATAAAACTAGATGATAGTTTGATCTATGATGCAATTGATATGACCGATACCTACCGATTGACCTAAGGTGACTTGTTGGGTAAACCCAAGGTCATTTTAAGTAATGTCGGATATAGACCCACTAGGACACTTTGTCATAATTTTTCTTGGATTTGTAGTGAGGGTTGTGGATTCTGTCAAACTAGTGGAAGTTATATGCATGTCATGCAAGTCCTTATAATCATGTATTTATTTGTATTCTAACATTCTTTCTCTCTTCATATTTAGGTTGATTGAAGATGTCTTCTAGTATGAATTTGCACTCACTTCTGGATTCTAATAAATTACAATTTTCTTGATTGGTTGAGAAATATGAGAATTGTTCTCAGATATGAGAAGCTAGGCTATGTCCTAGACGTTCCACTTCCTGATCCATTTGCTATTGATGCTTCTGATGAGGATCAGAAAGCATATCATAAGCATCCCAAAGATAGTGACTTAGCTACTTGTATTATGCTAGCCTCTATGTCACTAGAGCTACTTAAGCAGCATGAGTCTATGGACGCTAATACCATAGTGTTTCATCTTAGAGAGCTTTTTGACGAGTAAGCTGAAAGCTTCGAGACCTCGAGGCTACTTTTCATGACTAAGATGACTTTGGGGAAATCTGCAGTGTAGTGTGCATTGAAGATAAATGGTTATATTGAGAGATTGGCCACCTTAGGTTTTGTTATGGACTATGAATTAAGTGTTGACTTAATTTTGGTTGGATTGTTTGATAGTTATTCACAGCTTGTGTTGAACTATCAGATGAACCAAATTTTCATGATAATCCTTGAGTTGATCAATCTGCTCAAGACAATAGAGGAAGCTATCAAGAAGGATAGTAAGCCAGTGTTAGTGGTAAACTCTTCTTCTTCTGGTTCAAAAAAAACTAAAGAAGAAAAGGTCTAAGAAAGCAACAGGAAATGCAGTCAAAAAGAAACTCAAAGAAACTGCATCAAAAGAAACTTTCTTCCATTGTGGCAAGACTAGCCACTGGAAGTGAAACTGTAAAGTCTATCTGGAGTCCTTGAAGAAGAAGCAGGCATCAGATGCCTCGATTGCTTCAGGTATGTTTTTCATTAAGGTTAATACTGTTTTTCATCATAACATATGGGTATTAGATATTGGTTATGGCCCACACATATGTAATGATATGCAGGCCCTCAGGGACAATAGACAACCCATAAAGGGAGAACTGGACCTGCGCATGGGCAATGGAGCAAGAGTTGTTGCATTAGTCATAGGCACCTATTTTTTGTCATCTCCTAGTGAGCTTGTAATTAAACTGGATGATTGTTATTTTATACCTATTTTAACAAAGATCATATTGTTTGTTTCTTATTTAAATAAAGTTTGTTTCCATTTAAATTTAAATAGCAATGGTTGTTCTATTACTTATGGCATTGTCACCTTGGCCATACAAATGAGAGACGTATAGTTTGGCTCCACAAGAGTGATAGTTTAGGGGTCATCTGATTGTGAATCATATGACATGTTGGACCCCCATTTCCAGAGCCCAACATCCGGAGTCCTAAACCTTGAACTTATTACGCTGTAGGGTCATGATTAACAATTCCCAAAGCTGGTGCGACAACATCAATCAAACTCCATAATCTCAACTCGACATCATCAAGGAAATCATTGCTCTAAGTCTTTAATTTGCGTTGAAACAAGAATCATCTGCATCAGGGTTTACACTTCAAGATATACTTAATGAGCTAAAACGTGCTCATGCCCCCAAGCATGCTCTCCCAAACGACCCCTCACTTATTCTAATGCAACTTTCCCAAAAGCATTCCAAAAGACAAACATTTTTTTGGAGAGATAGTACAAAATGTTAGGAATCTATTGCTTTAAGAATCACTTCGTTTGGGGGTCGGATGGGGAAGTTAGACTCGAAGAAATTGAACATACTTATACTATCAATCAAAATTGTACCTATCATGGAAAAAATCCCATAACTTTTGATACCGATTTCAGAAAGACCTAATTTTTATCTTGTTTGAAATAGAAATTAAATATCTACAACTCTCATGAAGACCTCAAAGACCAATTCCAATGTTTGAAGGGTGGAAAAGAAAGCAGACAATGATGACATCATTTTGAGACGATGATGACGTCATCAGATGATACAGATTGGGGAAATCTCTATAATGCTCCCTATAGACATTGGATTAATGTTTTCTTTATATGGTTAGAAAGAGGAATTCAATATATACAACTCTCATGAAGACCTCAAAGACTAATTCCAACTTTTTGAGGGTGGAAAAGAAAGCAGACTATGATGACATCATTTTGAGATGATGATGACATCATTAGATGATACAGATTGGGAAAATCTCTATAACTTTTGCTAAAAACATCGGATTAAGGTTTTATTTATATGGTCAGAAAGATAACTTCAATATTTACAACTTTCATCGAGACCTCAAAGACCAATTACAATGTTTGGAGGGTGTAAAAGAAAGCAGACAATGATGACATCATTTTGAGATGATAATGATGTCATCAGATGATATAGATTAGAAAAATCTCTATAAATTTCCCTAAAGAGATTGGATTAAGGTGTTCTTTACATGGTATGAAAGAGGACTTCAAGATCTACAACTCTTATGAAGACCTCAAAGACCAATTCCAACGTTTGAAGGGTAGAAAATGGATCAGAAGGTGAGGATGAATAGTAACTGAGACGGTCAAACTGAGACCCAAAAAGTCAAACTGAGACAGTCAAACTAAGACGATGCTGACTTCATACTAGACGATGATGACATCATTTTGAGACGGAAGCAAAATGAGACGATCAAACTGAGACGTAAAAGTCAAACTGAGACGGAGTCTAAGGCTGAAGCAATTAAAAGGGCATAACTTTAAGCTCAGATGTCCAAAATTTTCATTCTATATACTATTGGAAAGATAAAAGAAAGATCTACCCAAAAATCTCCCCAAAGTTAGTGCATGAATTTTCCCTTTATGAAACCTTGCGAAACATGGAAGAAAGCAAAATCATATATCAATAGCATCAAAGGATCATAGTTATTACAAAGCTTTAGTTGGAATTTTAAGCCTCAAAACATCAATGTTTCAAAAATCTCAAATACAAAAAATGCTTGATTAATGAACAACTCAAAATGAAACTAAAGCCTTGGCTTCAAAAGTTTCTTGAAATACAATAACATTTCAAAAGTGGAGTGATTCCCTTAGCCCTTGACTACTCAATCTCTTGCTCTTCACTTGCTTGTGTGGAGGAAAGGTGGGGGTGAGCTTGAAGCTCGTGGGTAACAATTTTATAGTTTGTAATAAGCCTTTACATTTTCATACATATTCAATGCAGAAATTTATGTGCATACAAAATCAAGAATGCATTACTCCTATCAACTTAGCATAAACAAATAAACATATCAAATGGTTTCGGTAAGTCCAAAACATGACGCACTACACATTTCCAATGAAATAGTCCTGTGTAGTCGTGAATTCTTCAGGGAGTCCTTGAAGGAGCTCCATGCCACTAGCGTGTAGGCAGGAGAAGCCTATACTTGGGTCAACGTGCATGTGACGGTTCTTGAGGGATTACCACAATTAAGTAACCGAGCCATACCCGTAACAACCTTAGGTGCGACTGCAGCTTCCTCTCTAGTCATAGCAAACACTCTGACCTGTGCCTGACCCCTTGGTCTCCCTGGAGGAATAGTCTTCTTTGTAGTTCCAGAACTACCCACCTCTGTGACTAGTTTAGTTCCCACTATTTCTGTTCTCCTTTGGGCTGGGACCTAGAACCCCTCTTGCCTGGTTGCTTGGGGACAGTCTTTGATCAAGTGTCCCTTCTCTCTGCATCGGAAACATGCTCTAATTAACTTAAAGCATTCTCCCTTGTGAAGCTTTCTACAATGCTCAACACTGGGGGTTAGTGTATTTGCTCCTCCCTGTCCTTCTAGTGCCTCCTACACTCGAGGCTTGCCCCGAGACTGCTTTCGTCTGCTTGTTCTTGATAGGACCACTGCTTCCCACTTCACTATGAGTATGGAAACTCCCTTAACTCCTCTCATGCCTTGGAGTACTCATCCCCTTCTTTGTAGACTGCTCCCTGTTCTTCCTTTTTCTGCTTACTTCATTTCTGATGTTCTCCAGCTTTTTAGCTTGGAATGCAGCATCTACCAATTGCTGGTAGTCACAGAGATTATGGATCAGGACTTTCTCCTTGATCCTTAGATGCAATCCTCCCTCAAACTTACGATACTTATTTTCTTCATTGACCACAATATGAGTTGCATATCTGGATAGCTGAGTGAACTTCAGCTCATACTCACTCACGCTCATATCCCTCTGAGTCAGATTCAAAAATTCCTTGGCCTTCTCTTGAAAATAGACTCGGGAGAGGTACTTCTTCCTAAATAACTCCCCAAAATCCCTCCATGTCAGCACTGAAGGCACAACCTGACTCTGTGGCACTGACTCCCACTAGTGGAGAGCATCCCCTTGCAGTAAGCTAACTGTATAATCCAGCTTCTCTTCATCGGTGCACTTTATCTGTACCAGGACTCTCTTTGTCCTCTTCATCCATGATTTAGCTTCTTCTAGATTGGTGATGCCATTAAAGTCCACCGCTCCTTACTTACGTAGCTTGTCATACTGCCAGCCGTTAATCACTGGAGCTGGCACCGGAGCCTTTGACCCTTGGCCCATGGCATAAGTGAAAGCCTGCGCAAAGGCTTGAAAGAATTGTGGATCCATTGCAGGCATAGGAGGAGGAGGAGGAGGAGGCAGCACCTCGTGCTGCACACTAGGTGCCTCCGAACTAGGAGCAGAATGTGTCCCCGCATCCTGTGGGACATAGGATTCATCTGTTCTCCCTTGGCGAGAGACAGATTGAGCTAGAGCTCCTCGAGTTCTCCTTCGAGGTGGCATTTTTCACTCCTTCAATAGAAAACCATTGAAAATCTTTAATTTATGCAAATCAAATTTCAAAACACATAAAATAGTTCAAATCATATAAAACGATTTCAAATCATGAGAAACACATTAATGCTTTCATGTCCCAAACTTGGAGCCAAACCTGGTCGCTCTGATACCATAACATGTTGGACCTCGTTTCTAGAGTCCAACATCCAGAGTCCTAAGCCTTGAACTTATTACCCTGTAGGGTCATGTTTAACAATTCTTATTACCCTGTAGGGTCATTATTAACAATTCCTAAAGGTGGTGTGACCACATCAATCAAACTCTATAATCTCAACTTGTCCTCATCAAAGAAATCGTTGCTCTAAGTCTTTAATTTACGTTGAAACAAGAATCATCTCCATTAGGGTTTACACCTCAAGATATACTTAATGAGTTAAAACGTGCTCATGTCCCCAAGCATGCTCTCCCAAACGACCCCTCACTTATTCTAATGCAACTTTCGCAAAAGCACTCCAAAAGACAAAAATTTTCATGGACAGACAGTACAAAAAGTTAGGAATCTATTGCTTCAAGAATGACTTTGTTTGGGGGTCGGATGGGGAAGTTATCGTTAAGTCCAAATGACTTTACTTAAACATAATTTTGATGTATAACAAAGAGAACAATAAAAGAAAAGCAAAACAGACGAAGTCATACAGACGAAGAAATACAGACGAAGTCACATAGATGAAGCAAACGCAAACACAGACGAAGCAACACAGATGCAGACGCAGACGCAGATGCTAAGCAAAGCAGACGCAGACGCAAACGCAGAAGCAAAGCAGATGCAGATGCTAAGCAAAGCAGACGCAGACGCAGACGAAGAAGTAAAGCAGATGCAGACGCAAACAGTAAAGCAGACGCAGACGCAGAAACATAGACGTAAAGAATACAGACGAAGGAGTCAGTTCAAGTTAGTTACAGAACTCAACTGATTAACCGTTTCTTTAAAGATTTAAGAAACAAGAATCAAAAAGCAGTTGGAGACAAAGGCTATAAATACAAGTCGAAGTTGAAGATTGCAAAGTTAGACGAGTTGAAAAATGAGCTGAATACTACGTGATCGTAAAGAGCAAATTAGTCGAAAGCTATTTTTATTGTAACAAGTGTTCAAACACTTTTCTGTGAGAAAGTAGTACAGATAGCCTGCAGAGGCTAAGTGTGAAAGAATACTG
>JANIHY010000004.1:20305564-20321119 GCA_027479065.1 Erythroxylum brevipes | reverse complement strand
CTCAAAGCATAAATACATCTATTTCACAATACATATATAAAATCACTCATTTAATTTCACTTAATATTTCTAAATTTCACTCAAAAATCGGGGTCCAACATATCAACCACAGTAGGTGGCCTGTTGCATGACAATTTGGGTGCTTGGCTTAGAGACTTTGTACAAGATATTAGATGGTGCGCCTCCCTTCCTGCAAAACTTTGGGGAATATTTACAGGCCTTAATCTATTCTGGAACTTGCGTCATCGTCGCATTGAATTAAAGGTCTTTTCACGTGAGGTGATTAATTTAATATCATCCCCGACCCAGCGACAAATGTTTCTTAATCCCTTATTTTTAGATATCAACGAGTTATTTACTCGGAATTAGATAATCTTACCTCAACACATCTACAAGAAAAAAAATAGATGCATGGACTGGCTCACTAACTATGCCGAACATTTTGAAATTGGGATCACTAATTTAGATTTTACACCCTTAGGATACCTCTCAATCCTCTTAGAGGACATGTCATAGGTTTATCGCCCTAAGCTCGTTATTTAATATGTTTTGTGTTTCTTTCCTTGTATATAAAAAAGAAAAAAGAGTAGCTAATTCCATAATTCTGATAACATTCTGCACATTAGAGTGACATTTCAATCACAATTTTCTTCTTCCTTATACAAAAGCAGTTATCTTTGAAAAGGCTGTTCTTCCCAGCATTACGGATCAGCCCAAAACTAGTTAAGGAGACCACTTTCGACGAGCCGGATACGTTAAATACAAAAAAGCCCTTTCTCCGATGAATACTCACCAAATCAATTATTTGTGATTCCCAATTAGCAATTTAACCGGGAACCATACATGTATTCCAAATTTCTTTAATCATATAAAATAGACTAGTATACAGAACCTCAACAATATGTTATGTACTTAAATAGTATACAATTGTTATTCGTTACAAAGTGGATCCATATGAACGGAGGGGAGCGGGATTTAAGTTACGACGAATGGACATTCGCATCATAAACTTCGCGGAAAATAGGGAGACAGCGAAGTCAAGCTATTTACAACCTAGAAAAGCATACAGGGTGGATACAATATTTTACCGTCTGCAAATTGGTAACTTTCATGGTAACCATCGTTGCTTCATTCTCAGGCTATTCCCCCCGGAGGATACTAGCTTTCTACTAATTGACTATGTTTACATCTGGGAAGTCAAAGTCACAGTTCTTAATCCCTGTTTTTATTAACTCTGATCATAAGATGACTTTCAACTTCCCATCTTCATTATTTGCATTGAAAATGCACGCAAAATTTCATAAACGAAATGATTGGGGAATCAAAAACGCCATGATTCATCAGCAGAAAAGCGACACTTACCATCCTGAAATCACCATACAGCATAAATGTCCACGAGTCATCCATGCTCTCCAGGCCCCAGAACATCAGGAGCTCAGGCACCTGAAAAGAGTGAGTAATCCTAACACATCAAAATCCCCCTGAGCATTTTGTCAAAGAATGTAATATTAAGATTTCCCGTCTCACTTGGAAATTCTCTATCAACGATATATTAATCTCTTGAAGGTAAAAGAAAAGGGACTATTAAGTAGTTTCATGTAAGAAAAAATTGTCTGCTTGTGAAATTAAACTAGATGAATTATAACCCGTAGGAAAATGTATCTTTCCCAAAAATATGTGTTGACTCAATATGAGAATGGTAAAGAAACAATACAGAAGTTGAGAAGGATTCTATGCAATGCAAACTCTATGTCCATGATTTAGAAACACTTGGTGCTACATGGTCAACCATTTGAAAGCAGTATTTCGGATTATTTGAGAGTAATGCTTAAATTTACCAGAGTTGAGTGCAGGATAAGAACATGGCAGATTTCACTCTGTAAGTGACCTCACTGTCAAGCAATCATGTGTTAGCAAGCTGAATGCTTTACAATCAATTCAAACCACGCCAATGAGAACCTGCTGACATCTTAATCCATTCTCTCAACCAGCCTTGAAAAATGGTGCCACTGCATCATAAAGCTGATCCTCATCTAACGGCTTTGAGACACAACCATCCATCCCACACTTCATGCATTCTTCATTCGTTGCTTGAATTACATCAGCTGTCATAGCCAATATTGGTGTATGCCAAAATGCCTCATTACCAAATGCTTTGGTAGATGTTTCCTTATATGCAATTTGTTCATTGAACTGAATTTCCAGATTCCGAATTTGACGGGTAGCTTCAAAGCTGCATGATTCATAATATAATCATATTTTAGGAAAGGGTTAATTGACTTAATAATGTGGTTTTAATGCCCGATGGAATAGAAGGCCATCTAGGCAAAAGAATTTATCATCCATTGCTGTGCTTTTGTAGCAATTTTCCCAAAAACCGGTTAAAGAAAGAAAGTTTTAATCATGCTAAACATATATTAAAAAAAGATATAACCAGTCAAAGTAATTTACTTTATCTGAAGAGACAAATTATTTACCCATCCATTTCTGGCATTTGGCGATCCATAAAGCAAGCATCAAACCTGTGAGGTGGTTTGAGCATCTCTATAGCAGCCTTGCCACTCTCCACACAGGTAACAATGGCTCCATATATTTTTAGAGAACCTTCTGCTACTCTACGATTCACCATGTTGTCGTCCACCACCAAAATTTGTTTTCCATTGAGGAGTTTTCGTAGAGTTGATAGTTTCCCAGAAGATGGTTTACCACTACACACTTGGTTGCTGTTACCAGTACCAAAGGCTTCTTGGAAACAAGCAATTAAAACACTTAAACGAAGAGGCTTTATCAGTACATCATCTACTAAGCCAGCTGAAATCAGTTCAATGCATTCGCCAGGGCTGATAGTGGTAGCTAAAAGAAAAATTTTGGGTGGACCAGTTGGAAGTTCTGATCCGCCATTTTGTGCAAGACCATTTAGGAAATGTCGGAAAATAACACCATTTTCCTTATTCCAATCATCTTTGTCAATAAGAACCATACTTAATGCTGGAAGGCTGTTTCAATGGACAGAATCACATTAAACTTTATTTACATAGAATTTTCTTAGAAAACGTGCTCTTCACTGTACATCCATATATGTTTCAGATTCCAGCATGTATTTTTTATTTTGTTCATCCAATTAATCCAATAAAGCTGCAACACATACTATGGACAAAAATGAGCATAAGGGAGTTCTCCACATCTTAATGTTACCCAGGCATACATAATCTGAATTTTCTGTATGTTCCTAAATTAAAGTGAATTCTCCCTTACAACTAACAGAAGAAGAGAGTTTGACATACCTTACACAGCCATCTGGTAAACAAGAGCAAGCCAATTTCATACTGGAAGCTTTATGCACATTTATCCCCAACCTTCTAAGATGATACCAAGTGACTTCAGCTCGAACGGCCCGTTCATCAATTACCAATGCCCACCATCCTTGATATTCCGAAACAGGAGGACCATAAAGTGTCAACTTAGTGTTCAAAGAACTTGGTTCTCCTTTGGAAAGGGCAACAGTGAACGAAAATGTACTACCAGTACCAGGTTCACTAACAAATCCAATCTCTCCACCCATGAGATCCACCAGACGTTTGCTTACGCTCAATCCAATCCCAGTCCCACCATAATTTCGAGAAGTGGAACTATCAGCCTGCATAAAAGGTGTGAAAATGCGGCTTTGTGCATCTGGCTTTATGCCCATTCCTGTATCTTCAATTGTAACAAGTAACCTGATCATTTCTGGCTCTAGCATGTTTGACTTTCCAAAGTTCTCCCAACTTTTCCATCTGTTGACCACTGGAAACCCACTCAATGTGTTATTAATAGAGCATGGTATATTTTGATCCACATTTAGGCCTTGTTCCAGAACTGAATCTATCCCACCCAAGGGATTCCTTACTTCGTCGAAAATATGTACAGAGACAAATATATGGCCATTGGCATCTGTGAACTGAAAGTGAGGACAAATGTACACATATTAGTGACCTAAATTGTAGTGAAAGTTTAAACTTTATACAGATAAATTCCACATTTATCTAGCAGGCCTAGCTTCCGGAGAAATTCAATTAAAATAACTAGAATTGCCATGTTTGTTCTCAAATTAGCACATTTTTCTTCAAGTACCTTGAATATCAAAATGATATAAACTAGATCAGCCAAACCAACCTTTATTGAATTCCCAACAAGATTTGCAATTATCTGCTTAAAGCGCCCGGGATCACCAACAACAACTTCAGGGACTTGTTTGGAGACATAAACAGCCAACTTCCCCCATCCAAAAGGATGTCAACAACAATGTGCAAAAGTAGGAAGTTGAAGTGATATCAGTAATCAAAAGGAGAAAATGAAGCAAGTAACAAATATGGTGTGTCATTCCTACCTCAATCTGCTTATCATATGATTTGCTAGAAAAACTAGATATAACACTGTCAAGAAGTGAATACAGATGGAAAGGAACAGCTTCCAGCTCTAGTCTGCCTGATTCTATCTTAGCCTGATCAAGAACCCCATTTATCAATGAGATTAGATCTTTCCCACTATCATGAGCAATCTTGGTATAGTCCTTTTGGTTGGCATCAAGATTTGTATTCATCAACATTTGCAGCATTCCTAGAAAAATAATTGGAAGTTATATCTTGTTATTATATAATGTTAGGCTGACAGAACATATATATTTTATAATTGAAAGATATCAATCACCTAAAACACCATTCATAGGGGTTCTGATTTCGTGAGAAACTGTTGCAAGAAACTGTAATTAAAAAAAATTAATCAGCAAGAACATGGCATGACTTGTTCGATGAACATTAAATTAAATAGACACGCATAAATTAGAAACTAGCTCCTAAATCCATAACTATGGTGAACCTGAGATTTTGCCACATCAGCAGCCTCTGCACGAACTTTCAGTTCCATCGTCTGATGATAGTCCTCCTCAACTTTATCGATCTTAATTATAGCAGCATTAAAGATATGACCAACAAGAAGAACAATAGCTATGACTCCTAATGCTGAATTTATTGCCATCCAAGGTAAAGGAGGCTTGTGCTTGAACCTGCATGCAATGGAAAAGAGGTTGAATCTGGATAACTTATCACTAAACAGCATACAATATCCAAAAGGTATAATGGTGAAAAGTAACCTGCAATGCATTTCATGTCTCCGCAGTGGATCCCCAAAGTCAACGTTACTGACATGCAATAGACCAGTATCAATAACATCAGAACCATACATCAGAATTGGAGAAGATGAATTAGTTGTGTCATAAACATGCACAACAATTGTTTCCTTGCTGGCAAGTTGATGCAGAAGTTTCTCCACCAGGGATGGAACATCATAAGATGCACCAAGATACCTTAACATTGGAACCAAAAAGCTTTCATTTAGTTACCAAATAGGCATTGGTCCAACTCATTACGTGAAACCAATAATCCCTAAAAGAAATTGAATTACCCAACAGTAGCTTCAATTCTTTGTTCTGGTGTAGCATCTAGAGGAAGTTCAGTGTTATAAACAGCAAAGGTGAGCACAACTCCTAAGTGATTGGACTTCAAAAGTTTAAAAGGAGATGTTAATACTCCCTTCCCTGAAGCTCTTGCTCGCAAGATGTTTTCACGATCTTCCTGCACAAAGACAGAAGTGGAATATGAAGCAGTATATCAAAGCCAACCTGTAGATTCATTTAAAAGACAATTTAATATAAGAAGACAGAGAAACATAAATGTCATTTATTCTCTCAGTAGAAAAGAATAGTTGGCTGATTGACAAAATGAAACAGAAATCAAAAGGGATATCTAAGAGGAACCTTCCCAGACATCATGTCAATTGAGACTATATGAGAGACAGTTTCCTGAGAGAAAATGACTGGTGCATATTCATCACTGATTGGTGCAGGATCCAACTTCTCTGGGATACAATCTTGTACTAGAGTCTGGTCCTGAGTTTCCATTTTTTTAATTGTCCACCGATGCTGCTCCTCAAACAGCTTCCTTTCTGAATGAGGAACTTTAAGAGCGTATGCAACACCACTAGTAAGAGGCCTCTCAAAAGCTGTTGTCTCAGTATATTCTCCAAAGGTTTTCTGTCAAAGATAAAAGATCTCAAGGGACATCCACATAACAACTAACATTGCAGGCTAGTGAATTGCGTCTTACTTCTTCATTTAGGTACTTTAGTGATATCAGTTTATCATCACAAATTATTTCAAGATATACTAGTTCTCGAATGATTTGGTTGTAAAAAGTAATGGGGAAAAGAGGAAAGATTAGGTATTGTAAATTCCATAAAAGTTATCTTCCAAAGATTAAGGATATTTCCAATCAGCTTATGAGCAAATTCACTGAGTTGGTTTTCAATTACAAGCAACAGAAGGCTGGATGATGTTGTAGAAAATGAAATCACCTGATCAATTTTAGAAGGATCCTTTCCATGGTGAAAAGTGGAAACAAGGATGGCCAAGGCATGAACGTGATTCATGCTCACATTGAACTGATCCTGCAACATTCTTGCTCTCTCATCACACATGTTTACAAGAGTCTCTTGCCTTGTCAAGAAGCTTTGTCTACTCAAGTATTGAAACAACCAGGCAGCAGAAAGAATTCCACCCAGTACAAATAGTTTAAGAAGTTTCTTCCTCCATTTTCCTGCCCCTTTAGAGGGTCCCACAGGCAGCGATTGCTGTTTCAGCTGGAGAAGTTGCTGTCGTGGTTGAGGCATTGGCGCCAATCGAACAAGACTCTCTTTCTGGTTCATCCAGATTTTAAACGAAAAAAGATACAACGTCGAGCTTGTTATCAGAACAATAAAAAGCCCCCAAAGTAGTCCACCGGAAAACAAAGTTTTATTATGGGATATCATGCAGTCCCCTGCTCCTCTCTTTTGCAAATCATCCTGTGAAAAGACAAGATAATCAAGATTTCTTTACTGAAAAGAACACAAATAAAAGAGAAACTACATGCATAAAAGGGAGCCGACTTAGCGTCCTTCTGCTATGGATGCTTTTTTTTTTTTCTTTTTAATGTCTCTTTCAACATCGACTCCTTTCATCATTGTTTGCCTAAGATGATAAGTTATATAGAAACTCGATGAGGTTGTGGTGAAATTACTGTCAGAATATTAACTACAAATTCTATAGGTTGCAGTAACAAGGCCTTACCTTTTCATAAACCTGTGAAATAAATGAAAGATCAGACGATGCAGCAGAGGATATTGATTCCGATTTCACTGGTTGCTCAAGTCTCCTGAGGTTACCGGCATCTCCAACTGGGCACTGGTCATCAGGATCTACAATTGAAGTGAACCATCCGCCCAGATGCTGGAACTCCAGCTTGTTTGTGAACTGTATCTTCATAGCACAGGTAATATCATAAGTTGTTGGTCTCTTAAGCTTTGATTCCTTAATATATTCAAGAGAAGTTGTATAAGAGAAACTAAAACACAGAATTTTCATGACTAAGATGAGCAGTGTAAGAAGAAGTTGATGAGTTCAGGAGTTCTTCCAGGACAAAAAAGATGATTTCAATGATTACAAATTATTGGTGTACCAAAAGCACTTTAGTTTGGTTTCCCTGATTATCATCTCATGGGTCAAGCAACTCCTTTAGAATCCAACAATCTCATATATATAGAAGTTTTAGACGGATAAATATTTGAAGAAAGTGAGAATTTCAAGCAAATAATCCATGGTTAACCATGAGGAGGAAGCTATAAGCTCTGGTAGCCAATTTTAAATTTCATTATTTCACTAATCGCTATTAAGAATTTTAAAGGTAATGAAGTCCGTAACCAGAAGTTCTGAAGCAATTATAAAAAGGGTAAACCGTTAATTGTGGTAATAGATAAAGCCTTCAGCTATTAGAAAAATATACTTCAAGATCTAAAATTAAAGCACAAGCATGAAGTTGGTTCTTGCCAACGTTGAAATTGTAAAAACAGACCTCAGCAATTTCTTCACGAGCATCTTGATTCTTGTCTTTCTTTGCCAATTCTCGATTATCAAAACTCAAAAGAAAACTAATACTCCCTATAGCAAATGCACCTAGTAAAAGGCAAAGAAGTAAAAACTTTCGTCTCCATGTCTTGACAGTATTATCCACATGCAAAGAGTGGTCTTGCTTTCCAAGTCTGAAACTTAAGGATAATCCGCCATTCAAGCTAGAGAGCTTTCTATGCATGGACATTTTAACCACAGCCCACATCCTGACAAAACAATTTGACAGCTTAGGAGAAACGCCAGCCTGAGCAGCACAACTCATCAAAGCCACGCCTCAGAAGAATGAAAGTCATCTGATTAAACTCTGCATCCCTGTTTTATGGTTCAAGACGAAGTCTCCTCGCTCTTCTTCTAAGGAGCACAAGAAACCCAACCAACCATGGCAAACAGAAGAAAATGGCAGACTCAGTTGCTACCTCTGGGAGAATCATTAATGAGGTAAGGAGAAAACTGGACCTTTCTTGAATCTGGTAGTTTCCCGCTTCCATAGCCGAAATCGATCATCAAATTGGAACTTATTGAAAATAGATCCATCATCAAGTGAGAAACTGAGCCAGACCAAAATGGTTACTGTTAAAACACGAATGGAATCATTGATCACAAAGTGGAAGTTGAGCCTGGGTCCCCTTTTTTACTCTTGCTTTAGATGAGATGAACTCTCTCTTTTTCTTTCACTCAATTTGCCGTGCAGCATATGAATATAAAATATTAGAAATAGATCATTATCTCATCATCCAAGCGCCAATTCAAAAGCAAACAAAACCGCAACATTAAATATCAGCCCTCAAATATTATATTATAATCAGTCCACATTGGGTTAGTCGTCTTGTCCATCCAGTGTCCAGACATGTAAAAAAACCAAAAGACATAATGCTTTATAGTCTATACTGTTGTTCACACAAAATAATACTGTTTACCCATTTACTAGTAATCCATAAATTTCCCGGAAAAATTTTTATTTTTTCTCCTTTTGTCTCCACGGTAGCTTCGGAATCGAAAGGCTGCTCTTGCCTCTGCACAGCCTGTAACTGTAAGACACCTCCTGTCAGGATCACATCTTCTGTTGTCAGAAGATTTAATGCACCTCTTGTCTTGCCTTGCCAGAGGCAGACAGGCAAAGTTCGCTTAAATCAACCATAACAAAAAGCTAAAATAGTTAAGGTAACTTGGAGTTCTTAAAAATAATTAAGGTAACTTGGAGTTCTTACTTCTTACAAAGAGTGGAATAAGGAAAGAAACCCTCGTGTTTGCGGGCATAGCTTAGTTGATTTTGGAGGGGCAAATTTACAACAAGGTGTAAGATTTGAATTCTACAGTTTGCAGTATAGAAGCAATACTTTTGAGCCCCTTGTAGGCTTTGAGGGTGGGCTTCTTATAAGCCTGTGGGTTGTCCACCTCTCCCTTAGCGGGCTGTTGAGTACCTGATTTACATCCTTTCAATTGCTTTGTCGGGCCAGAGTGTAGGAGGCCCTTTGAGTTGGGGATTCAACATTTTTGCAACAAGGAAAGAAATCCTTATAAAAGAAAAAGGAAAAGTAAAAACGCTCTTGATAGAAACTCCAATGCAACCACCCAAGCTGAAACTATTGCTGGCAATCTCACTGCCACCGGTTAGGACAGTCACACAACCGAAAAAGTTCGCCTATGCAACAGAGAGGAAGACCCATCGCCTTCTTCCATCAATCCGATTGGTATGCCACTCAGTTAACATGAGGTCGTAACAGGGCGCCCAATTTCTGATTCCGCATAACACAATCTAGCATGACCAGAAGACGACCCAATCGAATTAACTGAGGGGGACATCAACCTGGTGCAAGGTGCTTATGGCATGGGCATCGAACTCTCGAACACATTCCGAGGTTGATTGGACAAGCATTAGGAAAAGGCCATTGTAGTAAACTTCTAGGCTGACGAGTAGGATTCAACATGATGAAAACAAGATTGAACTTAATATGAAAATTAAAAGGGCCAATGAAAATAGTGGATTTAGACAATGACTTTTATCTGATAAATTTTTTGGAAGAAACTGATTACCTACATGCACTTACCAATGGCCCCTGGGCGATTTCAGGCCATGTACAATCGGTCCAATCTTGGAGCCCTGACTTTCATCCCTTGTCAGGCAAAATTACCCATGTGATCTCATAGGTTAGATTTCCCGAGCTATCGGTAGCAAGGTATCATCCAGCAATCTTGAAAGCCCTTGGAAATCTAGTGGGCAAAACCATGAAAATAGATGACCAAACCCAGCAATCTCAGAGAGGTAAGTTTGCGAGGGTTACCGTAGACGTAAACATCAGTATACCTCTGAAACCCATTGTGGAGTTTGACGATGAACTCATCAAGGTAGCATATGAGGAACTACCCCAAATATGCTATTCGTGTGGACGAGTGGGCCACGGAGTGTCGAATTGTCTCCGAAAAGCGAAACCCCAGACAAAAACAAAACCCACCACCGACGAACCAACAACAGTCACGCCATAAGCATCTGGAACTGCAACACCGATATCGACATCGTTGGCAGCCAAACCCACATCGGAAATGTACAGGCCTTGGATCCAAGTCCAGAGACGTGTGCGTTGTCCAATCCCCACCGTAACGGCACCAGGACGCGATAGACGAGGTAGAACCCAACAAGAGACAACAAGGGGCTCGAGGTATAACCTCATGACTAACACCGAAACAATGGATACTTCTAACATTTATAATTGATTGCAGGCGGAGAAACAAAGGGATGAACCAGCTCCAGAAGCTTCTCCGCACCTAAACCAAAAAACGACAAATCACATAGGAATGGAGGGCCATCAATACCCATCGGACTAGCCTCCAAGCCATCTAATGGACAACCCACGCTTTCGGTGTCCACAAACCCAAACCCCCTAAAACCCTGACCCACATGGCCTAAGTCAGCCCAAATAAACCCCATTTGGATCAACAGCCCATGCTACCGATCACTCAAAGCCCCCAAACAAAACATATGGCCATCTCAATCATGTCCCACCAAGAATTAGTGATCCATGACCATTCTCTTTCAACATCCATGCAAGAAGACACAGGACAAGGAGCGATGGAGAATGACGTACATGATCCATGCACGCCCACTCCAATGCATACATCAACCAATGCACACTTGTTGCATCCGACTAGACCATCAGATCCTGGTCAAACTTCGGGTTTAGACATTGACTCCATTAGCGACTCTGACTTGCCAATGACAGATTCACACCAGACCGATGCGACAATCAATTGTAGCATGCAACTGGATGTCCTGGAAGCTACTCTCAACCAATAGGATGTACCTTTTCCCCTCGTTGAAGTTTGTTTCCGACGATATTCATCTGGAATTGCTAAGGGGTGGGAGGAAGGACCTTCAAGCCCATACTCAAGAACTACATTCGGATTCACCATCCTCTCATGGTTGTCTCAATAGAACCAAGGATTAGTGGGGGTCGAACATTGAAGGTGATTCTCAGTTTGGGTTTTCCTAATTCTTACAGAGTGGAAGCAGATAGTTTTTCGAGTGGTATATGGGTACTATGGAAAGACGATTAGAAGGTTTGACTCTTACTTGTGCACCGTCAATTTATCCACATCAACATAACTTGGGGTCAAAATTCTTTCGACTTTATGGCTATTTATGCGAGCCCTACCTATACTTGGCAATGGTCTCGATGGCAGAATCTTCACAAAATAGCTAGAAATACCTCCAAACTATAGATCCTGGGAGGGGACTTTAATGCTAAACTGAAGAGTAGCGATAAAAGTGGGGAATCTCGTCTCCATCCGGTTATCAATCAACAATTTCGAAAATGTGTTCAAAATTGTCACCTGCAAGATCTGGGATTCACGGGGCCCAAATACACCTAGCAACGCGATCAGCTCCTCGCAAGATTAGACCGCGTTCTCTGCTCCAATTCATGGCAGTCAGCTTACCAAGATACTACAATGACTCATCTACCTTTCCTCAAATCAGACCATAGACCTCTACTAATAAAAATTAGACAAAGCAATCACAGCCTAAAAATAATTAAACCGTTCAGATTCCAAAAGACGCGGTTAACAAAATGATCGATTTAATAAGATTGTTAAGGATAATTGGCAACATGATCATACTGATCTAAGCGACTCTATTAGGAACGTGGCCAACAAACTTTGGCAGTGAAACTCTACCAATTTCGATAATATTTTTTATCGAAAAAAAGACTTATGGCACGACTAGAAGGAATTCAGAAAACGTTAGAAGATAAGGATTCATACTCTCTTCGAGACCTCGAGGAATACTTATAAGTCGAGCTTGAACAAGTTCTTTATCAAAAAGAACTCTACTAGTACCAACGATCAAGGAGCCAATGGATAGCACAAGGCGACAGAAATACAAAATACTACCATGTTATCACTACTGCAAGACGTCGAAAACTGCGAGTGGAGTCTCTGAAAGACGAACATGGCTACAGTGAATCGGACATAGCGAGTATCACACGGATAGCCAAGAACTTCCTTCAAAAACTCTACACAACCAGAAGTTCCAACGCCCACGTGTTTCCTATCAAGAAATGTTTTCCCTTGCTTAATCATCGTGCTAACACGAAACTGGAAAGTCCAATTTTGGATGTCGTAGTCAAGACGACCTTCTTTGATATAGGTCTAAATAAGGCACCGGGCTATGGTGGGTTTACTGCTTTATTCTATCAATCCTGATGGGACATTGTTGGGTCAGCCCTAACTTAGTTCATCCAGAAAATCTTCAGACACGAAGTTTGGGACGCTAAATTAAATCACATCATATTGGTTCTCATACCTAAAATTCTCTCTCCTATGTCGATCACTCATTGCTTTGTGTTCAGTGATCTATAAGGCTATTACGAAGATTATCATAAACCAGCTCAAACCTCATCTGGACGAGATTGTAGCTCCTAATCAATGCAACTTTGTCCCAGGGTGAGTGATTACAAATAACATCATTATTGCCCAAGAGGTAATCCATTATATGAAGCAAAAATCAGGAAAAAAGGGGATGCTAGCTATTAAGGTTGATTCGAAGAAAGCTTATGATCGCCTCTTTGGAGACTTCATCATAGATACTCTCTTCAACCTTAGTTTGCCTGCAACCTTGATAAATCTCATCAGGAAAAGTGTCTCTTCAGTATACATGCAGGTGAACTGGAATGGCGAACTCAACGAAATTTTCACTCCTACCCGAGGTATCTGACAGGACGACCCTCTATCGCCGTATCTTTTTGTTTTATGTATGGAATGCCTAGGTCACTTAATCAGTCACTCAGTTACCCTAGGTCAATGGAAACCTATAAAACTCAGTCATAGAGGTCCAACCCTCTCTCATTTATTTTTTGCGAATGATCTCATGTTGTGCTTAGAAGCCTCTATAGACCAAGTGCATGTTATTCGTGATATTTTGTCTACTTTTTGCACGAACTCTGGACAACGGGTCAATCAAGACAAATCTCGGTGTTTTTACTCCAGAAATGTACACCAATCTATGACGTGGGATCTAAGTCATGCCCTGGGTCTTGAACAAACTCACGACCTCGGGCGTTACCTCGGGGTGGCCCTACTACATAAGCGTGTGAATAAACGTGCTTACCAACACGTACTTGATAAGGTACAACAACAACTTTCAGGATGGATGTCAACCCTCTTATCTCTTGCAGGCCGTATCACCTTGACCCAATCTGTCATATCGGCCCTTCTCACCTACACGATGCAGACGGTCCACCTTCCTAGACGACTGTGTGATGATATTGAAAAACTAATGCGTCAATTTTATGAGGATCCTATCAAGGTAGCAAGAAGATTAACCTGGTCAAATGGGAATAAGTATGTCGGCCTAAAGATCTAGAGGGTCTTGGTATCCGGAGGATAAGCAAAACCAACGACAACCTTTTGGCCAAATTAGGGTGGACCCTAATCTCTAAGCCTAAATCACTATAGGTGCAAATCCTCTTGGGCAAGTATAATTTTGATCACATCAACATCCCCACATCCCTCAACGCTACGGGAGGTCTATAGTGTGGAAGAGCATCAAAGCCACGTGGTACCTTGTACTCAAAGGTCTAAAGTGGGTGATCTGTGATGGCTCCAAGACTAGATTCTGGCTAGACCCTTGGGTAACAGATCTAGGACCCCTGATTTCTCACACAACGGATCTGATTCCACAATCGGAGCTTGATCTCTATGTACACCACTTCGTGGACAATACAGTGAATTGGACGTGGGATACATTCTAATCTCTGCTCCCTCATTTGAGTTAGAGGGCATTTGGAGCAAAATTTGGCGCTAGAATGACCCCCAATGCATTTGCACCTTCTTGTGGCTCCTCGTTCAAGATAGACTACTTTCTAATCAACAACGGGCTTGCAAACAACTTACCATGGAGGTGGCGTGCTACCATTGTTGAGTAGATGAATCATCTCTTCATATCGTTTGGGATTGTCCTAACGTATGCACCCTGTGGCAAGCATTCCCCCTCACGTAATCTCTACGGATTTTTACGAGTTAAACTCTCAAGAATGGATAGGCATGAATCTCCGAAATCACCAGATTGTTTTTGGTTTTGATTGGGTCGTTATCTTTGGCACATCATATTGGTTCTTATGAACATGGCAAAATTAGACCATTTTTTATGAGTAGTTTTCTCTACCGACGTCCCCCATTGCGATTGTAATGGAGCATGTCTTCCAAATTCACAAAGCTTCGATCTGGCGAAGTAGAGTTCATAGGGATCACAGACCTAGAACATAACAACTAATAGGTTGGAAGAAACCCCCCACCCGGGTGGGTCAAGTTGAATACTGATGAAGCCTGTAACAGAATATCCTCATCGACATCGACAGGAGGAATCCTTCGAGATAGTATAGGCGCTTGGCTTGGAGGTTTTGCTCATAATATTGGGAGGTGCTTCCCGCTCTTCGTATAACTTTGGGGAGCTTTCTCTGGCCTCCAGCTTGCATAGGATAAGGGCTATCGTCGGATTGAATACATTTGGTACATGATCAGGCTCACTCAGATTTCTAATATCCTCACGAATATGAATGTCATCACTTATGTTTTCTTTATGTTGTTCAAGACTACCTTCATCTAATTCCTCGGGAATCTCACTAGAGGAGCCTACTCTTTTAATAAATTTATTAATTGCTCATTTTTTGGATTCTATCAACTGTGCTACTTGTTTTTTTTTTTTTTTCCTTTAGGCAATGTAATATAAACCAATTACAACACAGATGGACTAGAAAAAGAACAAAAGCACTTGTATGGAACTGGAAGAAGTATGCAGGTACAACCAAACTTCAATAGCTTCACAATATATCACAAAGATATATAAATGGTATTATATCTGTGATAGAGGAAAAAAATTAAATAGCAAAATTTAATATCTAATATTAAAAATAAAAAACAAAGAGCAAATTTTAATGATAGAGCGACACTAATTTCTAAAAATACAAGAAATTAACATACTTAGGAAATAAGCTAATATAATGTCGACGTTAATGACAAATTACAAATTAATTATAACATACTCAAATATTTAATGGGCTAAAAATATATTAAAAATCAGAAAC
>JANIHY010000004.1:20274890-20285540 GCA_027479065.1 Erythroxylum brevipes | reverse complement strand
CACTAATTTCTAAAAATACAAGAAATTAACATACTTAGGAAAAATATAGTAAATAATATTCTAAGTTATTAAATATTCTAAGTTTTCCAAGTCAAATATTATCCTATTTTATAAGCCGTGGAAATGATTGAATATTATTATTATTATTATTATTATTATTATGACATGTTTAATATAATCATACGTATTTTATAATAAAGAAAAGTCATTTATCTAGTCTTTGAATTGAGTAACCTAAATTATTTGATTTAGTCATATTATCAATAAATTTAAGTGAAATCTACAAGAACACCAATCCAACAATTACTAAATTATTTTGTGACAATGTATAATGAAAATTATGATTACAAAAATTAAATTATTATAAATAATAAGTAATCTAAAAATAAAAGAGGATACAAAAATAAATACAATATCATTTAATATAAATGTTACGATTTAAAATGCTAATATAATGTCCACGTTAATGACAAATTACAAATTAATTATAACATACTCAAATATTTAATAAGCTAAAAATACATTGAAAAATCAGAAACTTTACTTTTAAATTATACTTGGAACTCAGAAGATAGAACCGTGAATTTTTTTGCTGCTAATTTTTTAATTTGAGTACCTTAAATACATATATCGATGAAAATAAAGAAATTAGAAGGTAAGAATATAACTCAATGATTCAAAACTATTTATAATCAAAAAGTTAACGTTAACTTATTAAATGCTAATAACGTTATTACTTTCAAAGCTTAAGATTTAGATGAAAAGATCTGCGACTATTAAATGCGAAAAACGTTGTAACTTGTAACTTACGTTGCTCCCTTAGGCAATGTTTTCTTCAGCAGTCAACACCAACGTTCCTCCATTAAATACCCTATTAAAAACTTCTCTACCAAACAACACCTATTAAATACCCATTAGGCATTAGAGGACGTTTTCTCCACCAGACAACACCCATTAAATACCCTATTAAAAACTATTAAATACCCATTAGGCATTAGAGGGTCCTTTTATATGGTGGGCTGCCCCTGCCCAGGGCCAGCTCTGCACGTGTAATCAGAAGAAGAAGATTAGTTTTATTTAGGGTCTTATTTACATAATTGAGGAGACAAAATTTTTGACTCTTGAGAATTTGTATATATTGTTTCTTCTAGGATCAATTGAAAGACATCACCTTTTGGCTATCTCTAAATGTGTCTGTGACATAGTATCAAAGCCTATCTAGGTCATCGATTTTTTTATTTGTGACTAATAATTAACTATCGGTATCCTGGATTATGAATACCATTGAGCCTTCACTTCGTTAGACTATTTCACACGTACAATGGTGCAAGATCTTTGGAAAGAACATATAAGAACACATCTCAGTGGCCAATGGACCACGCATACAACAATTGAAAGTTGAACTTGTTGAGTACAAACAAAGGGGATTGAATATAGTCACTTACTATGGAAAGTTGAAGAAGTTTTGAGAAAATTTGGTTAATTACAAATAGATGTCAACGTGTAAGTGTGGGTTATGCAAGTGCAAACTCGAATCTACATTGTAGAAGAAGCATAAAGAGGAAAATTTTCATCAATTTCTCATGAATCTCAATAAAACGCTTTATGCAATAGTAAGATCAAATATACTTACTCAAGATCCTTTACCAAGTTTAAATAAAGTATATTCAATCCTAGTGCAAGAGGAGCACGTGAGAGCCATTGCTTGCAGGAAGGAGGAATGTGGTGAAGTGATGAGCTTTGTTGTACAAGCTAGATCAGGATCTTGAGGGTGATGTGAAGGAAAAGACAAGAATACATGTGAACTTATTGCAACCATACAGGTCATGAACCTGATACTTTTTAAACTCATGACAGCTATAAGCTCATCTTCACCTTCACTCTTGCCAACTTGATTACCATCTTCAAAATTTAACTGATGACAAGACAAAGATACACCCTCCTTTCAATTGTTAGTTTTGATCTTGAAGTAAAAACCTAAAAAAAATGAAAAAATTAAAATGGATACTTCACTTTTATGATATAAAGAAACACTAAGTGTCAAATTCACAATTTAATTAAGAAGCAAAAATGAATCCTTTAACATTAAACTTAAATAAATATCTAACAATTGGTGCTAAACAAATTGTTTAAAAAATATTTGATTTCTCTGTTTGATGTTCCCGCCTATTGGTAAACTAGAAACAAAAAGAAAGGAAAAAAAAAAGGCATCGACCTCAATAAAGCTAAAGTGGAGCAGATTGATACATAATAAAATTAGATTTTATTAAAACATGATATGGTGATTGAAAAAGGTTGGAACAGATTTATTGAAACGATCTATTTCTTTCAAAGAATTAAAATAAAAGCTACTTCCTTTTTTCGTCACAATCAATTAAGTGTTATTGTATGGAAATCAAGGTTGAATGTGATATAGAAGAGACATCACCTAACACATAGCAATTTACATGAAACACTTAACCCATCTCATTAAAGTATTAGACTATACAACATAAGGTTCATTTGTTACAAAAAAACATTTACTTTGGTTTGATAGTTGAACAAAAATTAGATTAAACTATATGAAATATAACTATGTTCATTAGTATGGACAATGGTAGTAGAGCTTGGCTTGTAGCATCAATGTCTGTGCTCATGGGACAACATCTTATTCCTACCAAGCTCCATAAAGTTGGAATAGACTAACCGATACAAAAGATTTGAACTCATCATATGAACCTCAAGCCTATTCATAAAAGAACACTTATCCCACTCCACGAAGAAAATCCATTATATAGACATGAATCATACCTTCAAGACAATCTAATACTGCCAAACGTCAAAGGCTTGATTCCTTTTGACAACTAAAACACACCAAAAATCGAATGAACAATTGAAAAAATGCCAATGCATACGACAATTATGAGTAGTCTTCATAGTTGTTTATCCTACAGCATGGGGACTGAAAACTGAATTGGGTGCTCAAACCTGTCAGTCATTAAAAAACAAAGCTAAATAGAATTAGAAGAAGCTCTCAAGTGACCAGACTAATGAAGTAGCTTATGTCATGAAAACAAAAAATGGATCAGATTAGCATGAAAGTAATTGTCGACTGAGAAGCATTGAAGTTATGAAATTGTAATGTCAATTTTATTTTACCTCGGCTTGACAAGCATAATCAATCATGGATAAACCACATTTGAACCATTCATAGGCATTGAACAAAAATTGAACTTAAGCTGAAATTCGGGTAGACCAAATGAAGAATAACTAACTTTGAAAAATCATAACTTAAGCTATAAACCTCATAATTTAGTGATTAAAGTTGCTATCTCTTCCTCTTGATGAGCTCTAAATGCTCACCAAATATCATAGGACAGGGAGGTATGTGCTAAAAGTTATGTCATGCAAAAAGGGGTTGTCCCCTTTTTGTGACCTGAAATTTGCACCAAATTTGGAGAATAAACTGTATTAATTGGCAACAAATTATGGGGCAAGAAAAATGCCATTATCTTCATCTATGTCTTAGCTTTCAAACAAAATTTTCCTTTCTAAATTTAGATAACAATAAGGCACCCAGAATTCCAGATTCAACACCTAAGTTTGCACAGGCATAACTTCATGTAGAAAAACTAGAAAAGTGCTAAAAAATATGAAAATTTTCCTTAAGATGTCTACTTTTAGGGTATATATGTTTTGCTAACAATATCTAATGGCACTATCCCTGACATGCCAAAAACAAGAACCTACCCTTACTGCCAGGAAACAGGATAGCACCTAAACCATATCATTATTATCAGTAGAAGTTATAAAGACATCTCATGTGGCTCCTCCTTTTTACGTGCATAATGAGAATAATAAAAAGCAACATACATTATACAAGAAGTACTTCAATGCCTGCTAATCAACTAGCTCATTGACAATAAAGATGCTTCTTGAAACTCTCTTTACTCACTACTTAAGTGGGCTCAGCATATTACTTGGTTCTTATTTTGATATTGTTTAGACTATTCCCTTCAATGAGAAGCTGCACCAAGATTTTAAGCATGATCAAATTCCATATTCAATATATGATGCTTAACTACCCAGAACATCATAGAAGTTGATTATTAAAAGCTAGATATCCTCTTGAAACTTCATCATTAATAAGAATAAAAAGATATCCTGGAGATGCAGGAAAACAATAGGTCAAAAATCAAGTTCAATACCTTACATGCAAGCTTCTCCAACTTCTCTTGCTTAACTATCTGGAATGTGAAGTCAATAATTAAGGCATCGCTAAGCCTTGATGAATATTAAGTAGAAGAAAGTGTATAGCTTAATAAGCAAAACACAAAAATATGTAGCCAACTAATTGAAACAGGAACTGTAGGCAACAGAAGAAGATAAAAATCTATCACAGGCAAAACATCCATCTGACAAGAATTAATGCATGCCCTTCACCCATAGTATCAATGAACATAAGGATTGGCACATATATGCCTCCCCTACCCATCCACATGGATACAGATGATATAAAAGGCATTGCAAATTATCTACCTACCAGACATCTAAACTACTTAAGTTGGCATATTATTAGAAGAGCAAACGAAATATCAATATTTACATTTTCAGCCTCAACCTCTTGCCAGTACTAGAAACAATTACAAACGTATCATGTTACTTGAAATATGAACCCAGCTTACAACATACTAAATTGACAATATCTGAACCAATCTCAAAATACATAATTAATAAATTTCACACTTACTTAAAGAATAGCCTTCAACAAAGAAAGAGAAAACTACACACCAAGAGAATAAATAAGAAGAACATTTAGAATAAGCAACAAAAAATGTGATATGTGCAAAGACCAACATCATGTAAAGTTCTATTTATTCTTCGGAAAAATACCTAAGGATACTCTCAAAACAATAAAACCATTAATAACTCGGATGATTTTTATACAAACAGAAAATAATTGATTCCACAAGTACACAAAAATTATGGCTTAAAAATTGGCAAAAAAGAAAAAAAAAGAGATACTGACTAACAGGACCTAAGAAAGAGAGATGCCTCCTTTTGGAGAAACTTCTGTTATCTGAATTGGTGGTAAAGCCTGAAATTAGTAAAAGATTTCAGCATGTTATGTGTTTTATCCTTAAAGCACGATAAAATGGCTTTGACTCCAAAATTTGTCCAATACAAGAAATAGTTAACAAAAAACAAACAAGAAATGATTATGCCTTTTCCTAGTCTCACATCTCTTTATCTTCAAACATATCATAAAAATGGAAAAAGATAGATTTCTACTTTTAAGTTTTTGAACGCTAAGCCATTAACATTAACCCTTGAAACCATCGTATATGTTATCTTATAAATCATTTCATTTGTTTAACGGGTTAAAAACTTAGCGAGTGAACCATAAAAAATCTAGAAATGTAGATGGTGAAAACCCTAAAGCATCCAGAGAAAGATCAAGAGGGAAGTTAATAAAAGAAGTACCTGACTGAACTTGGTTTGAAGCTGGGAGTTGATTTTGGATCATCTACAACACCAAGAGCAAAACAAAATCCCCCCATAATACTAGGCTTGCCGTTTTCAATAGAAGAAGCAGATGTTATAAGAAGAAGACAAAGAATAGAGCAAGTTGGCAAAATATGGATGGAAAGAGTTGAGAGTGAAATCGAAGAAGTGAAGTGGAAAGCAAAATAAAAAGAGGAGGAAGCATCGGCTCGGCTTATACGACCGTGAAGTTGAGACGTTAGCTTTTAGTTAAAATCAAAACGTCGACGTATTTATTGTGGCACAAAATAGGACCAGCGTTAGTGGTACAGATGATTTGATGCCCTGCTCCCCTGCCTCAATCAGTTTCATCCTCGTGCAGCCTAGCCTAGTCTAGCTTATTCTAACTCTGCTCCGAAATCCCACAAATGTATAGTCGTGTCATATGAAGCTATTGCCACGTGTCTCTCGTTGGCAACAAGAGCATTAACTTCTCCTACTATCTCTTGGAAATTGTATAATAGCTCTCCTCCCTGCTCTATCTCCCACACCCTCATCAGCCCACCGGCACACATTAGCGCGTACCCTCCATTTATGCAACCCATCACATTTTCTCTCTCCACCCTCACGTTAAACCTACACACCTCCTCTCTTGTCCCTACCCTGCGTACCCTAGCCACTCCCCTGCTGTCCACCATAATGTACGCCTCGTTCCACACGCCAAACGAGCTCACCATCATCGGTCTCCTAAATTCTTCTTCATCTAAAATCAACCCTTGGTTCCTCAGATTAAACACTATGTTCATCGAACTCGTACACGCCACCGCCGATTCTTCACTCGTCATCCTGATTCGACCAACAAACTCAGTGAATTCTGTCAATAAATGCCATCCCATAACTGTTTCCGGGTTAGTCAATGATCCTCCAACAAAAGTCAACTCCTCAGTGTTCCCATCCCAAATGTGAAAAGCTTGACCAGGTACACCGGCATAGAGACCCACCCACCATCGTCGACAACCAGTGAAGTCCACCAATGAGCCATCGTTAACCAAGTCACCGAAATGGGCCCTTCGTGGTTGGGCATTCCCATCTAACATCACCACATGGATATTGCCATCTAAGCTGGCAAATACCAACTTCGCATCGATGAAAACAATGCCTGCGACGGCACGCGAGAAACGGCCTAATCGATCGCGATGTTGTGGATAGAGAGTGCGAATGTGGAGGTGCGTACTGAGATCGAAGAGACGTACAACTCCGTTGGCAAACCCGCAGGCGAGGTAATGATCGGAAAGTGCGACGCAACGGCAGATGAGGGCATCTGCGTCATCTATGTTGGAGAGGTCGAAGTGAAGAGTGAAATGAGAGGACCGACGAGTACGAAAGTTTCGGGCAGTTTGGTGGCGGAAGATGAACTCGTCGCGCCACGTGGAGTGGAGGAGTTGGGTGCGGCCCCAAATACGATTGGTTAGGTGGTGCCAGAGCAGGTCGGAGCGTGAGACTGCGCGCCACATAGAGCAGACCTGGAAGACCAAGATTATAAGAAGGGAATTTCCCGTTAGAATTGGGAGATGAGAAAAACATGGCCATGCATGCACGTAACACCCCATGAAATTATTATTTGTGGTACAACCTTTTCTATTTTTGAAGGCCAATTCTATTCGAATCTTTTAATTACACTAGCTATTTGTTAAGTAGTTCCGAGGTTCTGATTCTCCTTTTGGCCATCACCAATATATTTTCTTGAAAATCGTGTTTGTCTGTTGTTGCACCATAAAAGGGAGGGAGGAAACCTATGTTAGTTTATGCGCGTGCTCCAGGCCTTTCCAGTTTATACTTTTTATTATTTCTAAAACTAAATAAGACGGGAATATGGCATGACAAATACCTAGAAGTCATGCAACTATGGACATTTTTCTCATTTCAGTGTGAATTAGTAATTCATGATCATTAACCGAGGACAAATTGAAGAATCCAAAATAACATTTCACCGACTCCTATTTACTAAAGATATACGGTGGAGTGCAGGGTGCATGCGCGTTCTAGCTTCAATTTCAGAGAAGGAGGGAGGAACTCGAACGTAGTGCCAAAATTTTTATATCGATGGCAGGAAACAAGAGAGACTCGGGACCAGATAGCGGTAGCAGTTTGAGAGAAAAGTCAAGAGAGGCAGATAAAAAGGAGATGTGCTTTTGCATCTGTCAGATAACAATACTTCAATCAGTCTGGCAGAGAAACGACCAAAAAGACAAAAAGAAATCGACTTGTCTTACAGTTTAGTTAGACAACCACCGGTACAAAACTGTGTCATCACACGTCCCATTAACGAGCGCACTGTCAGCTTCCAAGCGTTGCCCTATTAGTCTATCTATTTTATTGTCCTTACCAATGGTTATATACCTTTTTAGTGCTGATTTTTTAATTACAAAAAGATCATTCTTTCCGACTGTGATCGGACTGTTGACGTTCCTAACATGGAAAAATCATGTCTGCAGATTTTTTTTGCAAAACAACACACAATCACCAACCCATATTACAAAGCATGACTGTGAGTAGGATCCTCATTTTTCTATAAATTCATAGACAACTGTAAACCTATGGTGTTTCTAAAGAGGAATTATATATATATATATACACACATAAACATATACATATTGATCAGTAACAGAGAACTGAGGAAACGAACTACTCTGAGTATATTGGGATAAATAAAATGGAAATTACTTTTGTAAGTTAAAAAAGGAAGGGGATTAGAACAAAGACAAAGACAGACAATAGCTGTGGTCCATACAACAGTTTTTTTTTTTTTTCATATGATACGGATTACGGACCATGCACAAAAATGCGTAAACATAGGATTGCAACAAGGAGCGTTTTTCCCCATATATTTCTCTTTCATTTCCGAGAAAGGGTTGGCCAAAGACCTGTCTCGAAGTGATTATATATATATATATATATATATATATATGTATATCTCTTCTCCAACTTGGCCGTTTCTGCTATTTCTTTGACTCCCTTCTTTGTTGTCACTTCGAATATATTCCTAGCTAATTGTAATCGGCTGGTAACATGATTCTGGTTTGACCTGGTTCTGCCAGCGCTATTCAAACTCTACGTTTCAGGAAGTAATGATTAACAGTTACTTATGAGATTGCGTGCATTATTTCGTATCTCAGTAACACAAGAATATTACCCCACATAGCCGGAATAGAGGTTTTGAAAGTAAGAAACCATAAACGGAGAGAATTAAAAAGGATAATTACTGAACAAACATCAAACGGATCAAAACAAAAAGGCTGTGACTCTTCGTGTATTAAAAAAGGAAGAGAGTAAGAACGCCTAAATGTTATTCTTTGCGACGTATGAATATGGTCAGGCAGTTCATGTATATGCGGGGAGGGTAAGCAACAAGGATATGAACCTTTCTTCGTAAGTCATGTTTCATAGCTCCAAACCGTTGCAGCAATGTCTAAAATGATGTCTCTATCGACATAAAGTTTTTATTTAAGAAAGAAAAAAGTTGTCTACAATTCATAGATTTTTGGAACCAAGATCTTCTGTTTAGTATTATTCTGTCTTATTCTGTTTCATTAAATCTTTACCATTTAATTTGTGAGACCTACGCGGAGTCCACGCGAAACTTACACAAGATTTATATAAATAAACGACTGAGATTTATTAGACACAATAAGATACTACAATATTAAGCAGGTCACTTATTGATGTGAAAGCTCCGACAAGAAGGGAGAGAGGAGTTTCTCGAACTTGGAAAAGATCGTAGCAAGAAAGCAAAATGGCAATTTTTTTTAAAAAAACTATTATATACTAGCTCAAGAGGGTCCAAAATTTTGACGTTAATGGTGGTGAAAAGGATCACAAATTGCCAAAATGAAACTAAGTCATCCGTATGGGACATAAATTCAGTTACAAATGGACCCATCAAAAAAGCACTTCCATCCATAGGCGTCATTTTAATCCTTGGATGCGATTGCTTACATTCATCAACGCCATTACACTTGGTCAGTTTCGCTTCCAGCTGATTGGAAAAACCAAACAAAGTCGCAGATTACTGTCTGAGAATTGGTGTTCGATCAATGTTCTGCATTATTAAAATCATCTAACTCCTATCGGCACGGTTCAAAACGACACTTTAACTAGACCAGGGTAGACCAAAATTTTGTATTGTTGGATCCTGATAACAGGTCATTCTATTTTATTGACCATTTCATCATATCTCTGCCTAGCAAGTTGACACACAAATCTAACACCACCTTCATCTCCACTCCAACAAACAGAATCTCAGTGACTAATTACTAAACACATGATTTGATATTTACGTGAACAACCATGGCTACTAATTCTCATTGTCTAAGCGCACTTACCTGAAATACATTGGCAAGTGCCTGCGCGGCTGCTAGGCGACCAGCGAACCGGGCAGCTTCCATGGCTACTTGGGCAGCAACAGCCTCAACAAAAGGTTCAGGCCATACATCGTTAATGGGTGTAAGTGGACGAATCCTGGATGGCCCAGCTTCATAGTCACCACCTCTTCTCGCAACGTAATGAGTACTGCTGGCATTTCCACGGCCATTGCCGCTGCAGGACGATGATGATGAAGTAGACATTAAATGAGTAAAAAACAAATATATAAAGAGGCGAAGCTGTAAAGGAAAGAAAGAAAAGAAAAGAACGAGGTATGGCCTGCAAAGAAACAAGGACAAAAAGGCGTAGATAAAGACCCAAAGTGGGGGTCCCAGAAGAGGGTGTTTGGGAATCTACATGAATTTAAGTATTACATTTAATTGGAAGAATAAAAAGTATTATGAAATGGTCATGACTCGTCACTTTATTATCAGCGTGGTACTACGAGTAATAAATGTACACAAATACATAAGTGTACAAATATGTGTGTGTATATTTATGAGGTGGGGTTTAAGGGGGACTCCAGTCCTGCGAAGACGGATTGTGATGGACTCGTTGTCTTTACGCTTTGCCACGGTACTTTCAGGTGCTTACAAGGACACCAATATTTGGACTTGCTTTTTTCAATCTGTACCAAAGTTGTGATCGAAAATCGAATTCAATTTTAGCACAGTATTATTTTGATACCGATTAATATTAGGCATTATTTTGAATAATTTTTTAAATTTATATAATAGTCTTTAAATTTTGCACTATTATAGTTTG
>JANIHY010000004.1:20253850-20274664 GCA_027479065.1 Erythroxylum brevipes | reverse complement strand
AATAATTATATCAAAATATCCAATAAAAAGAATAATAAATATCCTTAACTCACAAACTATTATTATTTACGACAAAAGTTCGAAATAAGGAACCAACCAAGTAGAAGTGAAACCTATAACAAAAATATTTACATTTACAATGACATTACATATATAAAATTTAACATATATAGCAAATATAAGTAAATTTAAAAGAATTTAATAAACAAAAACCTGAAATTTCCTTTGGTACAAAATCCTCATCATCGAAAGGAGTCTCATCATCATTGTCATTTAAATTCAATGTACTAAATGACATGTCAATGCTTTCTCAACTAAGATTATCTCCAAGTCATTCACATTTATCAAATCCAGTTCCTCAAAAACTCAATTCGTCAAAAAATCGATATTATCAATAGAAATTGGATTTGTTGAACTATTCCTTGTAAACAATAAATTTTAATTATTAAAAAATTATAAGAAATTATATCGAAATTAATAATGATAATAATATACATTTCTCGAAGCTTTAAATTGTAAAAAACAAATACTAAGCCATTCAATCTCTTGTGTTCTAATTTATTCCTTTTCTTAGAATGGATGAATTCAAATGTGCTTCAATTCTATTAACAGCCTATTGTACTCACACATTGGCTTAAAATCTGAATTTCAAACCTTTGCAATTCTGGAACACCACTTCCAAATTGATCCCACCAAAAAGCTATAAGTCATGAGATAACAAAAGTAGCATTACAAACAAAATAAAGTGATAATACATAGAGAAAGTTTTACTATTTGTCAAATATCAATTAACAATCCAAAATCCCCACCACATTGCTTATAAAGCTTCATATGTGAGCTCAAGAGATCTTGCATCATTTTATGACCAACAATTGTTATAATAGTGAATAGTATTCTTCTACTATCTTCAACTTTCTTTGTACAATCTTGTTTGAAATATACACTAGGATTTAAAAATGCCATAGCTGCAAACAACGGAGAAGAAAGTTATCTTTCCCATCCCCCATTGATGATTGTAAGATATGTTGTGTACAAAGAAGGCATATGTTTCAGATTGACCTTGATTTCTTTCTTGGCCTTTTCCATAGTATCAAAAAAATTCTTATTGTTGCCTTTGCTTCACTATCAGCTAAGCAAAGCATCCCCACCAAAGAATGAAGTGATAAGAAATTTGTTGCGAATTTCATCACAGTAGGACGACATAAATTTTTTCTATTTTTAAATTCCTTTTTCATTAAATTCAACACTCACGCATGATTATAGATGAACTTGATCGCGTTTTTAGCTTTTTGCATAGTCTCATCAATAATAGAAAAATACTTAGGATCTCTTTTATTCTCCAACATTAGGTCAATACAATGTGCAGCACAAGGAGGCCAACAAAGTTTTATAGCCTTTTTACTACCGTTTTATAAGTAAAATCATTGTTAGTAATGAACTAAACAATATTTTCTAACCTAAACAATATTTTCTAACCTTACTTCATTCACAACTTCGTCAAATATCTCAAAACAAGTATTAGTACTTTTAGTAAGGCTAAATGCATCAATAAACTTCAAAAATATTGAGCCATTTGTAGAATAAACCAAAAAATTAATAATAGTCTCTTGTCTCCTATTTGTCCAACCATCACACATGATTGAACAACCAAAAGTGCCCAATTCACTCTTATTTCTTCCAAATAACTTTTAATTTATGAACAACTCAAAAGTTTACCTTTTAAGTTATCAATCGAAAAAACTTTGTATCCCGAATTGTAAGAGGTTATTGCATCCACCATAGGTTGATAATAATAAGACTAAAAACTATTGAATGATGAACTTGTATCATACCACCATCTAGTTATTGCTATATCGACATCGTGAGCCACATTTCTTGAATGTATTGTACTACAAATTGAAGATTAGACTATAGGAGTTGCTCGTAGTGTAAAAGAACTAGTCACCTGCCTTCTTCTTTTCCTTACATCAGGTCTAGGTGTAGCATTCACTTCTTCCTGGGCCTAGGATGGAACACTACCATTACCACTATCACCTTCAACATTATTCTTCAAGCAATGTTTTCATTTGCCACTTCATATTATAAATAACTTTTTATAGGATTCTTCATCTCCTTTAACCATAGTTAAATATTTCTTCAATCAGGTGATTCCTATACCTTTCAAATGCTTGTTACAAAACAAGAAAATTGTGTGATTCTTAATCCCTGGGACTATTGCAACATGAGCTTGAGCTAGATTATTATATCTTCCTGAAGTAGTTTGATTAGGAGTACTTGAACTTCTTTCCATTTATCTATAAAAATAAATGAAGATATTAGTTTTGTAAGAAATTAATCCTTTAGTAGTTTCATCAACAAAATAAGCAGTGTTAAGTCTTTTATAAGGCAATGCAACATAAATAATGTATTTGTATTCAGCCTAAAGAAGTAAAGATTCATGAAATTAGAGTAAAATTCAAAAATAGAGAGACTTTTCTATTGGAGAGTAGTAAATTCATGCTAAATTTAAAAATGGCATAGAAAGTTATGCTTTGTAGTCATAAAGGTTTAAAGACTTAAGATGATGGCTTAATGAATTCAAAAATTCAAGTTATGACTTAAACATCGTTAACTTCACTTAACCTGTTCATCTTTATTCTTGTTTTTCAGGAATATGATTATTGCCATAGACATATCTTCATAAATCCTTACCTTTAATAAATATCTTGAAATGGAATCCACAAGCTGAGTAATTTTTTTCATTAAGATGAATTAAGAAACTTTCATATTTATCCAAAGACATAATGCCAAGGTACTACAGATGAGATAAAACGAAATAATAAGAATATAAGGTTTTGAATATGCAAAGACTATGAGATGGACTAATTTTTGGATAAATAAAGGTGAATATACAGAGACTTGATGAGATGGACTAATTTTTGGGATAAAGACAACTTAGAGATATAGATGTTATCTTTTGTTTGCTAATTCACTATACAATAATTACAATTACAAAACCTCCGCTTCGATTCTTCCATAAGACCACAACTGAATTATTATTATACTCAATTAATTATTTACTCAATATCCAAATATCATTACAATAATTTTAAGAATATGTCAATTAATTATTTACTATAAAGTCTTTAAATTCTCAATTTTAAGGTTTTAATTTAAGTTCAAACTTTCTAAATTTTAATTCATGCATGCCATGCATTTCAATGATAAATTTTTTTAAGATAAATTTCACATAAACCAAACCACAACCAATGAACCAAACTTATTTCATTAAACTCCAATCTAGTATCCAACCAACACAAATCACAAATCCAATTCACAATTTCATTCCAACTTCCAACCCATTCATAACCACAAATGCAATTAAGCAGACAAAATTAATTGAAAAGTGAAAACACATCCAACAAATTCACATCAATTTTTTGATCAGGTTGGGTTTTAGATATAGTATTATTCCATATTTGAAAATTGCGAATGTGTGGAGGATAGAGGAAAGTAGTTGATGACAGTGGCGTGGAGGAGGTTCAGTAGTGACGTGGTGGTATTCGTGGAGGAGGGTTGAAGCCTAACAAAGGAGGGTTAGTAGTGGTGAGTTTGCATGGTGGGGGGTTCACATGGTGATAGGTTCGAGTGGTGGAGGAAGATGACAGTCTTGTGGTGAGGTGGTTCGTGGTTGTCTTATTGTTAGAGAGGGAGAAGCACCGCTGAAGACGAAGAGGAGAATGTGAGAGAGAGAATGGAGAAGAGAGTGTGAGATAGTGAGAGAGATTGGAGGTGAGTTTGAGACAAAGAGAAAGGGAGAAAAAAAAGCAAAGTAGTAGAGCGTGTGCAGATGGGTCGAGGGTGGGGAGTTTGGGTGTCTTTTTTATTTTTGTTAAATAGTCCCTCATTTTTTAAAACTTATGGTACTGGCTTTCGGTACCAATACCTTCGATACCGTTTCGTTTTTCATTCGATACATATCGGTTGATACAAAATGATATTCTAAACATCAATTTGTACTCCTTTTTCAAAATGGGGTAAGTTTTTTTTTTCATAATTATAAGATTTAACATTGATCTCAGGTAATGTAGCTTGGTTTCCTCTCTTATTTTACCCAATTACATAAGTAACAAGTAACAACTTTCATTGATGGCTAGTTGCTGCTGTAGGCATTGTGTAGGCATTGAGTGTCTAGTTTTTTTCTTTATTTTCAGTGACTGTAGATAACTTTATCATTTAAGGGAATGATAAACAAGTAAAGATAAGATGGATGAAGGAGATACATGGTCTTGCAAAGTGTTACAGGCCCATGTCTTGACTTACACAGTCGGTGGATCAACCACGTAAGTCTTTTGAAACGTGTAAAGAGTGAAGACATACACGATCGTGTATAAGTATATAGCCATATGTGGAGACTATAACTCTTTGTGGCTATGTACAACTATAAGTTAGGTAGTGTTGAAGATACACAATCACTCGTAGTTGTACACGGTCATAAAAAGTTATACGAACGTCGTGTAAGTGACCGTATATAGTGCAAAAAAAAACTATTTCGTGATATAAAAGAGAAAAATATGAAAGTTTTTATAGAGGGGTGTAGTCATAACGTCCAAAAGTGAGGAAAAACAGAGTGGGGGCAAATAATGTTATATTTTCATCCTTGTTTAATTGTTTTTGGGATTGGATTGAGTTTTGTTGATTATGACATTAACTTTGGTTTCAATGCTAAAATTTTGTGAGACAACTTATTATTGTGGGGTGAGAGGTTAGCCTTTTATACATTCTTATTGAGTTTAGTGGATTTGCTTGTGAGTCTGATCAGTAATTTTTTCCCATCTACATTGGAGGATTTTTTTACATAAATCTTGGTGTTTGTTTCATCATTAAGTTTCTTTTTCTCATATTGTTTTGCTAGTGTAAGTTGAAGAATTCTTTCTTATCATTGATATTTAGTCGATCTTTTAGATATTTATGTTATTATCTCCTAACAAGTGGTATTAGAGTCATCATAATGGTACTTGGAAATAGCTATATAGTTAAGTTAAGGTCATCAAATTACTCAATTTAGAAGCCCATGATGGAGGACCTTTTGTGTTGCAAATGATCTCTTTGATCCTATTGATATGGACAAAGGTATGAAGGATAATGTTCCTTCAAAGCTTAAAACGATGTCAAGCAGAGAACGAGAAAAGAAGATGTGAAAAACTTTAGGCACTATTAACAATGGATTGATATTAGCATATTTAATAATATGTCTTAAGAAGCAAATCCTTTTAATCTATAAAAGAAGCTAGAAGGTTTATATGAAAGGAGGGAAATCAGTGTTAGAGCATCTAAGTGACTTCTAAGGAATAATCAACAAACTTACTATAATGAAGATCATTATCAATGATGAGCTTCAAACCTTGTTCCGATTAAGTTTGTTATCGGATAGTTGGGAGACGTTAGTGGCCACGATTAGCAACTTAGCTCCTAAAGGTTTGCTCTCTTTAGATGTAATCCAAGAGAGTATCTTTAATGAAGAAATCAGAAGAAAGGAGATTGAAGTTGATAAAGTGCAGGGTTTCATGACAAAAGATAGGGGAAGGGACAAGAGTAGGTCCTAAAGGTTATGGTAACTCAAAGAATTGTTCAAAGTCCAGAGGTAAGAGGTTCTGCTTTGAGTGGAAGAGGGATCAAAGAAAAAAAAATCTTCAGAATGATGGTGAACGATAAAAATACAACAACAACATCTTCAAGCATAGATGATGAGGTGTCCCTAGTTTATGCAACTAATGGATTCTTTTTTATTTTGAATGTCTTATTAGTAAAGGGGCATCTTATCATTGTGTTCCAAAGGTTAAGTACTACTTAAATGTCTAGAGTGGAGATTTTTGGGAGTGTAAAGATGGGAAAAAAACAAAGCTCCTCCAAGATAGTCGGTATGCATAATATCTAAGTTCAGAAAAATGTTAGATGCTTACTATCCTTAAGAGATGTATGACACATTCCCAATCTAAGGTTAAATATGCTATTAGCTAATATGAGACTAAGAAGGATTTCAACATACTTTCAAGGATAGGAAGTGGAAGCTATCCAAAGGCACAATGATGGTTTCCCCAGGAGAATTATATTGCTCAGTACAAAACATACTTAAAATTTTATGGTGGTGAAAAATTCTACATAATCAAAGAAGAAACTTCACCAAATCTGTGGCATCGACTGTTGGGACATATGAGTTTGAAAGGATTAAAGTTCTTGGCTAGTAAATCCCTTGTCCTAGTTAAAAACTCATTATATCTTAATCGTTGCAATTATTTCTTGGCTAGATAGTAGGGTAGAGTCTCTATCAATAGAAGACTTATAAGGAAGTCAGAGACATTGACATTGGTGCATTTAGATGTTTGTGGCCCTATTGAGGAGGGGTCATTAGGAGGTAACATATATTTTTTTATATTTATTGATGATGTTTGTGCACATGTTAAATTATAAGCGTCAAGTATTTGAAACTTTTCAAAAGTTTTAAGTTATGGTAGAAACGGAAGCTAAGAAGAAGTTGAAATTCTTATGAATAGACAATGACGGGGAGTATGCTTCTAAGGTGTTTAAAGAATATTATACATCGTAATGCATTAAAGAGAAAATTGAACTAGGGACTCCAAAACATAATAAGGTTGTTGAGAGGATGAACAAAACCATTGTAGAGAAGGTTCATTGCATGCTCAAAATGTCTATGCTGATAAAGATATTTTGGGAACAAGTAGTTTGATATGTAGTTTACTTGATTAATTAATCTTCCTCAATTCTGTTGTATTTTGAGATTTTTGAGAGAGCATAAACTGGTAAAGATCTCACTTATCATCATCTGATAGTTTTTGGTTGTAAGATATTTAGACACGTATAGATCAGAGAAAGAAAACTAACTCAAATTTAATTCCTTGCATCTTTCTTAGATACGGTGTTGATTAATTTAGCTTCAAAATTTATAACCTAGAGAAGAAAAAAGTGGTCAGGAGTAAGTATATGGTGTTCCATGAACATGAAAGAGGTGTTGATCTTCCAAAAGGAGCTCATTATATGTCATTGTTAACTCTTTGCAAATTCCTTCGACTATTAAACAATCTACAAGTGAAGAGATGAAGTGTACCACCAAACACATATTGGTGATGATTGAATACAATATGATAATGATGAGCTATATGAATAACATCCAGATAATGCTGACAATGAATCCATTAAGGACGAGGGGGGAGGGGGCGAGAAGTAATCTGATCCAACAGTTGATGAAACACAACTTCAAAGTTTGATAAGGAAGAAAAGGTTTTCTATAAGATATCCAAGTTTTAAATACCTGCTACTTACTGATAAGGGGGAGCTTAAGAATGAACAAGAGGTTGCATCTGGTGAAGACAAAGATCTCTAGCTTTCAGTTATGAAGGAAGAGATGGATTCTCTGAAGAAGAAGACAATAAACTTCCAAAAGGAAAAAAATGCATTAAAGAATAAGTAGTGTTCAAAATAAAAAGAGAAGGTAACAAGCTAGTAAAAGATAAGGCAAAGTGATAGTTGTGCATTAGTATGTGTTTCTAAGTATTTGTAATAGGTTAGTATTATTATGTTTTAGGACTAGTTTTGTGTGTTTTTGTTTAGTTTGATCTATATGGTTGTTTTTTTTGTGTTTGATAGTGGTTTAGGGTAGGAATTGATCATTTTGGTGTAGGAATGGAGGATGGACACCTTTGTGATTGAGCTAGGGACCAAGAGAAAATAATTGTAAGTTGTTGAAAACAAGGAACCCATGACTATTAAAACGGACATGTTTCCCATGATCGTAGGAACTTTATATAGAAAGTTTATGATAACCCACGATCGTGGGAAGCACAAATATAATTCCCATGATCATGGGAACTATAAGTCGAAGAAACACACGAATTTCTTGTATTTTTTAGGTTTTTGGGACTTTATAAGGAGGAGAATCCCGAGAGCCACCAAAGGGTCGTGGAACTTGCTTCCTGGAAACAAAAGACATATTGAGAGCCTAGAGATAGGTGGAGATTCAAGGTTTCATTCTTGATTGGGCAAAGAGTACCCTAGCATCTAGATTTTCCAAATTCAGGCAAAGAAGAGGAGGAGCTGTCCTATCCAGTTTTATTTCAATTTCTTTCTCTTCTAGCATGTTTATTATGGATTATTTGATTGTTAGGGATGTTATGGATATTATGATTGACTAAAACAAATTTTAGGGTTTGTTGTTTGAACTATTTGTGAAACTTTGGTTATCGATTTAAAGATATATATATTTGTGTTATTTATTATGCTTAAATCTTACAATAAATTGCGAGAGTGAGCTTGGAAATCTGTGTTAATTATAGAACGAGAGTTGATGATTAATTGACCTATAGATAACAAGTTATTGATTTATTAGGAAGAGATTTCGATAGATCAATACACTGCCTATAGGATAGCTTCATATTTAGTTAAATGCTTAGGAAAGGCTTTGCTCATCGAGGCATCCCAAAGTTAATTCTAATTTATTTAACTAGTGACATTTAGTTATACCTTGAGAGAGGATAGCTAGAATTTTAGGAAATCTTAGGTCAAGTATAATTTGAATCAATTAATCAGAGAGGAGCAAATAGGGATAATGATAAGTCCTAATGTTTAATCTTGATTTTCTACAAGTATTAGTTTACGATTTTGGTTTGGGTTGCGTTATTTCCTGCTACTTTTAGTTTATCTTTATTTTTATTTTTTTAAAAATTTGAGTGAAACGATTTCTTAAACAAAGAACAACCTGAATTAAATGGTGCTTAAGTACAATCCTCGTGGGATCAATATCTGCTTCCAACTATAAGTATGATCTATATACTTGTGGTTTTGAGCATAAGACTAGTAGTGTGTTTTGCATTCAACAAGTTTTTGGCGTTGTTATTAGGGATTGTTTGTTTAGCCTCTTGTTTATTTTGGGTTACTTTGATTTAAGTGTTTTTGATACTTTTCCTTGTGTCTTTACAGGTGCATGAACATAAGGAACATGCTAAGGAATATTGATTTTTGTGACCAAGAGTTAGTAGATATCGCAAGGCACAACGACAATTGAGAAGAGTGAAGCGCCAAGACATTATACAAAGAAATATGGTAGAAGAAAGAGAATAATTAGGGGTTGAAAGGACATTGACAGACTTAATGAGACCAGGATTTAGTCCTCAAGGATTTGTGAGGCTAGCAATTCAAGTTAACAATTTTGAGATCAAGCTAGCACTCCTTAACATTCTTCATAGTAGTGTGTAGTTCTATGGGTTGTCCAATGAAGATCCCAATGCCCATCTCGCCAATTTTTTTGAGATATGCGACACTTTTCAGTTTAATGACATGTCTGACGATGCTGTGAAGTTGCGACTATTCTCTTTGACTTTGAAAGATCAAGCAAAGGTATGACACAATTCACTCAACTTAAGGCAAATTAATACTCAGGAATAGCTAGCCCAGAAATTTTTCACCAAATACTTCCCATTGACCAAGACGACAAGGATTATTAAGGAAATCATAAATTTCCAACAAAGCGATGGGGAGTCTTTATATGAATCTTAGGAGAGGTTTAAAGAACTACAGAGAAGTTTTCCTAACCACAATCTTCCAAGGGAGTTCCTCATGCAAACATTCTACAATGGTTTAAGTTAGAGCATAAGAGGGACCATAGATGTAGTTGCGAGAGGATCTTTGATGAGGAAAACTATCGATGTAGCTCAAGATCTTTTAGAAGAGTTAGGGGGAAACGGTTGCATGTGGTCAAGTGAAAGGAGTAGGCAAGGGTAAAAGGAGCAAAAAGGTATGATCCTAATTGACTATATTACCGCTTTGCAGGAACAAATCATAGCCCTCACCCAAGAGTTGAGCAATATGCAAAGAGCATCATCATCTATAGCCAAAGCTATGTAATCACAATGTGAGTTATGTGGGCAGGACAACCATTGCACAATAGAATGTTTTTTGTTGGGAGCTAGTATCACAAAATAGGTAAGTTACTTCAACCAAACACAGTGAGGTAACAATTTCTACTCGAATCTTTGCAATTCAGGGTGGAAAAATCACCCAAAATTTTCTTGGAATACTAACAATGTAGGTGGCTAAGCAACATAGCAAGGACCTCTAGGATTTCAACAAGACAGACTTGGATCTTTGGAAAACAAAATGGACAACTTGATGGATGTTTTAAGGTCCAAACTAGCAAATCAAGAAGAGAATCAAAAGAGGATGTTTTCAAGCCAGGAGGAAAGTCAAATAAGGATGGAGGCAAGGCCATCCACAACTTGGAGGTACAGGTAGGTCAACTTGCTCATGCCATCTCTTCTAAAAGTGCAAGTAATGTACCAAGCAATATCAAGGCTAACCTAAAGGAACAATTGAAGGTTATCACACTTCGAAGTAGCAGGCAGATGGAGGAATCAAGTGTGAAAAAGTATTGCCAAGAAAAAGGACAAGGTAAGGAGATTTAAGAAGAGAAAGAAGAAGAGAGGCCTTATGTGCCACCATCACCGTACAAGCCCAAACTTCCATATCCACAAAGGGTGAGACAATATCAGGTGGACACTCAATATTCTAAGTTTTTGAATAAATTGAAGAAGCTTCAGATCAACTTGTCATTGGTGGAAGTTTTGGAGTGCATGCCCAAGTGCACGAAGTTTTTGAAGGATATATTGACACACAAACGTACTTGAGAGGACAATCAAATGGTCACTTTGACAGAGAATTATAGTTCGATTATCTCAAGCACAATACCTTTAAAACTACAAGATCTAGGGAGTTTTACGATTCGATGTGTTATTAGTGACTTTAAACTTTCTAAATGCTTATGTGATTTAGGTGCAAGCATTAAATTAATGCCTTTGTCTGTTTTCAAAAAATTAGGACTAGGAGAGGTTAAGCCAACATCCACTCTGATTGAACTTGCAGATCAATCCATCAAAAGACCATATGGAGTTGTAGAAGATGTGTTGGTCAAAGTAGATAAATTTATCATTCCTATTGATTATGTGATATTGGTTTTTGAAGCTGATAAAAATTGTCCTTTGATTTTGGGTAGGCCCTTTATGAATACTGGTAGGCCATTAGTTGATGTGCATGAGGGAAAACTTGTTTTGAGGATTGTTGATGAACAGGTTAAGTTTAATATATCTAAATCTTTGAAGAAACTAAGAGATGGTACTGTATGTATGAAGATTGATGTTGTGGATGAATGTGTGAAGGAGGTTGAAGAGGAAGTTAATAAAGTTACTGAAGTGCTCAGGGATGAGAGTGTGAGAGAAGAGTATTTATCTGAGGAAGTCGAGTTAGAGAAGTTGGAGAAAGCAGATACACCTACACCATCTTCTTTCGTTAAGTCCCCTATGTTAGAGCTTAAACCCTTACCTTCTAATTTGATATATACCTTTTTAGGTGAAAACCATGCCCTACCCATCATTATCTCGAACCAATTAGATTTTGAGTAAGAAGAAAGTGGTGGAGACCATTAGGAAAAGGATGAGAGCTATAGGATGGCAAATTTATGGTATTAGGGGGGTTAGCCCCAATGTAGTGATACATAGGATTAACCTAGAAGAAGAGTGCAAAACGGTGAGAGAGCAACAAAGAAGGTTAAATCCAAATATACAAGAGGTTGTGAAGACAGAGATAGTAAAGTTATTGGATGCAGGGGTTATTTATCCCATTTTAGATAGTGAGTGGGTGAGTTCAATACAGTGTGTGCCTACGAAGGGAGGCATGACAGTGATAGAAAATGAAAAAGTTGAAAAGATTTTGACTAGGATCATCATAGGTTGAAGAGAATGTGTTGATTATCGGAAACTCAATTTAGTCACCAAGAAAGATCATTTCCCTTTACCTTTTCTAGACTAAATGATTGAGAGGGTGGTTGACCATGCATTTTACTGTTTTTCTTGATAGATACTCAGGGTACAATCAGGTGATTATATACCTATAAGATCAACTACTTTAACTTGTCATTATGGGGCTTTTGCTTATTAGAGGATGCCATTTGGTTTATGTAATGCACTAACCACATTCTAAAGGTGCATGTGGCCATATTCGTGGACATGAATGAGAACTTCATGGATGTATTTACAGATGATTTTTTTATCTTCAGAAATTTTTTTAATCATTGCTTGCTGGATTTAGACAGAGTGCTTCAAATTTATGAGGAGTCTCATTTAGTCTTGAACTGGAAGAAGTGCCATTTTATGGTCCAAGAGGGAACTATATTGGGCCATAAGATCTCGTAGAAGGGGATTAAAGTGGATTGAGCTAAGACCAAAGTAATTAAAAAACTACTACCTCCCACCAACATCAAGGGCATCTGAGCTTTCCTTGGCCATACAGGATTCTACAAATGATTCATTAAGGAAATTTCTTTTATTGCTAGAGCCTTAACTCATTTATTAGTTAAAGATGTACCTTTTGTTTTTGATGATGTTTGATTGGATCCTTTTAACATATTGAAGAAGGCACTTATATCAGCACCCACTTTGATGTCGTCAGATTGGACTCTTCCTTCGAAATTATGTGTGACGTAAGCTATCATGCCATCAGTTGTGTCCTTAGTCAGTGGAAGGAAAAGAGGCTACAAACCATCTACTACGCAAGCAAGACCTTGACGGGAGCACAATTAAATTACACAACTATGGAAAAAGAGTTGCTTGTTGTGGTATTTGCATGTGAGAAATTTCATTATTATCTTTTAGGCTCACATGTTATTATTTTTACAGATCACACAAAATTGCAATTTCTTTTTGCAAAAAAGGATGCCAAGGCTAGGCTTGTCTGGTGGGTGCTTCTGCTCCAAGAATTTGACATTGACATTAAAGATTAGAAGGGAGCAGGAAATGTTGTAGCGGACCATCTCTCAAGACTTGAGGGAGGGCATCATTAAGAAGAAGAGGAAATCGAGGAGAGTTTTCCTCATTAGGCTTTAATGATGGTATACAATCCTTTTCGTCCTTAGTTTACAGATATTGCAAACTATCTCTCAGGTGGTATTCTTCCTTCTGATCTCCCTTATAAACAAAAGAAGCGGTTTGTGTTTCAGTGTTCTCGTTATATTTGGGGTGAACCTATATTTTATAAGATATGCATTAACAGTGTGATTTGTAAGTGTATGCCCAAAGATGAAATGCTTGAAATGTTGAAGCAATGTCATAGTTCACCTTATGCAGGGCATTATGGAGGAAAAAAGACTACAGCTCAGATCTTAGAGTGTGGATTCTATTGGCCAACTTTGTTAAAAAATGCTCGAGATTCTGTGCGAAAGTATGATAAGTGTCAAAGAGTGGGTAACATATCGAAGAACGATGAGATGCTGATATGTGTTTAATTGTTGATATATTTAATTATTTACACTTAGCGATTAATGATACAAAAATGTTTAAGATACTGACTTTAATTCATATGTGATTTTAGGTACAATTTGGAAGCAAATAACTTAAAGTGAGTCAAAAGCACTACATTTAGGTTATTTACTGAAGATCAATCTTAGTTGTTTTCATGAAGCAAGAAGAAGAAAATTTTAAAGGAAAGCAACAAAAAAATCAGCCCAAAACGACAGTGCCAGATGAAGAAAACGTAGTTGGACGTATGTGTTTCTGCGTAAAATGCAGACCATGAGAACAAGAGTCATGCATTGCACGCACTGCGTTTTGACTGTGTGTTATGCGTTTTGATAAAAATGCACAAGGAGAAGCGTGAGTAGTGAGGAGTTAGGGGAGGTTGCAAGTTTAATTGTCTAATTAGAATCAACAGTGCGGGCATGAGAGGAAATTAAAAGCCGTAGTAGACATGAGCTAGAGGGGAGAGACTAAGTGCAAAATCTACGTTAAACATAGAATCTTGTGCGGTTTGCTCAAAATGCACAAGTAGAGTGCGCAACACAGTGGAGATGCTAGAGATGTGAGGGCAGCAGCTGGGTGAGTAGAGACGTGGGGCGCAGGCGTGGAGCTGGTTGCTGTGACTTGGCTTGGAGATGCTGGAGAGCTGGCGTTGGCGTAGGAGAAGAGAGGATTTGAAAAGAACCAGCAACCTTATTCTTCTAATCAATCAACAGTGAGGAGAAAAGTGAGCAGGCAACAAAAGGATTTTGGTTAGGGATTAAGATGGGGCTAAAACAATTTATCGGGAAAGACCTATAAAGAGATAGACGTCCCGATGCCGGTTCAGAGGTGACGTCGACGCTAACGACTTGGATTAAGTAATTTTTTTGTTATTTTGTTATTTCTTTATTTCATTAGGAATTGATTATGTTATCCTATATTAATTGGTTTGGGTATTGTGTATGGATAATTGGATTTTTATTATTATTCGGTTATTTGTGTTTGAACCCCTTGGGTATTGTGAGTTTATGATTTTAATGCGTTCATTGAATTATTAATTTCAAACCCATTGTTAGAATTTTAATATAATCCGTAATTGTTATGTTGAAATTCATCTATAGCGACTAATGATTCATAATCATTAGGGATAACATGACCTAGGCTAAATAATGCATCGTATGTGGTTGTTGCCTTGATTAATCAGTTTTCCTAATTTGTAATTCTACTGCCTAATTAAATCTAAAGATCGTATCCCAGGTTGTTTGGTGGTTAGGTTTAATTAACGATCGTATCTTGATTAAACAAAACATAAGGGAAAACTTGGGTTAATTTTTAACCCACGATTAATATTTGTTAGGAGAGGTTAAAGAACAAAAAGTTAATAAAATATGCTTAGTCAAGGTGTAGGCCGAGATTGAACTAAAGAACCAGGTCCCTACCGAATTTCCCATTTTTATCATTTTTTTGCATGTTTTCTTTAATTTGTTTTTATTAGTTAGTTTTTTTTCTTCTTTGAAAATCTAAAACTCCCCATTAGAAGTAAAAACTGGTTAATTTCATTTTATAAACTTTACACGCACTCTCTGTGGGATCGACTTAAACTCACCGCTGCTATAGTAGTAGTCTAGTTATTTTATTTTGACTAACGTAACGACGTTCGGCCAAATTTTGACGTCGTTGCTGGGGAGTGCGGTATTTTAGTTTTTGTTTATGAGTTAATTGGTATTTTGTATATATTTTTTCGTAATTGATTTCTTTCCTATTATTTTGTGATCTGTTCATTTTTTGTTTCATGTTTAAAAAAAATTTATGGACGGAAGTAATTTCTTTTACAACCCATATTTTCAATCCTATAACAATGTTTGGACCGATCAACCTAACTTTTGTTATAGATGGAATAATCATCAGAATTACTTTCATGATAGTTCGCATGATGCACAACAATTCTCGTACAGATCAGAAGCTTCCTATCATAACTCCGGTCCCTCTCTGGAAGAGTTGATGTTACAATTGCAGGAGAATACTTCATAATTCCAGATTGATGGAGGGCAATTTCCAAAAAACACATGGTCTAATGCCCAAGATTCGCAGAGCCATCATGATTTAGTGGCATCTCTTGAAAAACTTGTTAATAATATGATTACTAACAATTTGTAATTTCTACATGATAGGTAACAACAATTGCAAGAATTTCGACAAGAGACAAGAGCAAGCCAACAAAGGATGGAACACCTAATGGGTCAGATGGCAATAAGCCTTAATCGCCTAAAATCGCAAAGCGAAAAGGAGCAGCCGTATTAACCCGAGGTGTACCCAATGGACGTTTGTGCGGAAACTTTGCAAAGTGATGAGGAGCTTGGGAATTTTAAGGTCAACCCTTAACGAATTATTTGTGCCAAAGAAGTTGAGAACGAGCTCGAAACTGAAAAGGACACATCTTTTAGTTCGAAGGTAAGTACTGAGTCTATAATTATTTTTGAAACTTACTCTTTACCTTTACATAATAGATTGGAGGAATTAAATGATAAAGAAAAAGGTGAAGAGACATTTGAAATATTTTGGAGTGTATGGTCTCAGTCAATATTGAGCACCTGAGGATAGGGAAGATGTTGAATAAGGATGATGATCAACTAAGACCTTATCCGGAACTACCTCACATAGAGGAGTCGCATGTGACACTCGAAGATCACAATTTTGTCACATGATAAGAAAAAGGAGTCGAGCTAGTGACCCTAAACAAAGGTGCTTCTTGGGAGGCAACCCAAGGAAAGTAAATTTCTTTTCCTTTACATTTCCACATTACTTTTTATATGCATGCATGTTTTTGAATTTTTTTGTTTTACTTGTTTTTAAGTTTTCAATCAAAATGAGAGAAAGAATAAAAAAAATGAAACAAACATTTTCTCATTTTCTATTACTGATGGGATTATATAATTATGATTAGAGTGTGAATTGACTAGAGAATTTCATAGCAACTTTAGCATATACTTTTACTCTTGTGATTGGTCAATTTGCATTATCTTTAAAAGGGTAGTGACTAATAGTAGACAACTGGTGAGATTTGGAGCCTTATTTGACTTACACATCTATATTAGTCTTATTGTCTTTTGATAATGTGTGACCTTTATGACATGTACATCCCGATTTTGCATTGAATTTCTATTCAAGACCACATTTTTATCACATGTATTAACATGGATATGATTAAACATTCTTTGTTTTTTTTAGCTACATTAGCCAAATAACTACTTACCCTATTGACATGATTTTTCCCTTGTTAATCCCCTTTGAGCTTTATACCTTTCTTTTTGTATAAACCATATTTTATGCTTTTAAACTTAACCAAATGTCCTATCCAAACCATAAAGCTAGTGGAACAATTGTGATTGTTGAGTTTGTGGATGTACAAAATTTTAACTCTGGGGGTGTACATATATAAGGGTTGGCTATAATGTTGGGTTAGTGTTTTATATCTTATCATTGAAATTCTCATGTTAACGTAGTTTCTTTTAATGTAAAAAAAAAAAAAGAAAGAAAGAAAAAATAAAATAAAATAAAAGAAAATGAAAAAAAGAAAGAAAGAAAGAGAATGAATTTTTTTTTTTGAATAAATGTATCAATGAGGAATTGCATATGTATTGAAAAGTTGTTTATAGTTAATGCATCTTTCTAGAGTTGTAATGAATGTGTTAATATATTGAATATGAGGTAGATGTTGGCTTGGAAAGTTCACTCTTGTGATTTCCATGTATTGTTGGCATAAATTATATGAGTGATTCCTTTAGATTAGCATATGCTTCATGTGGTTTGAGTGTGAGAGCTAAATGGGGTTGTGAAATATAAATGTTGCATTCGTCATACCTAAAGGTACCCAATTTTTTATGAGTGTTGCTTTGTTTCACTAACTTTGATGATTTTCATTTTACTTGACCCAAATATTCACCTTACCTTTGCCCACATTACAACTCTAAAAAGTCTTTTGATTCATGATTTTACATGTGAACATTAGTGGTGGAGAAATGAAATGATATGCAAAGTTGTGGATTGTCATAATCATTAATGGTGTTGAGTGTACCTGTGGATATATTTAAGTTAAACACATTTTCTGAGTCTATCATTAAATTGCTCAGTTTTTAAAGATATTGAGTGTTGAATGATTATGAGTAAACGCTTGGAATGTTGATTTCTTGCCATGATTTTTGAAAGTCATTCATCTTTGGTTATGATTATATAGTCTTGGAAAAATATGAAAATTGATTCAATGTTTTGGGTCAATGAGCTTAATATTGACGTTTTCCCTAAGGACGACCAAAAGCTAAGTATGGAAGAAATTGATATGTGTTTAATTCTTGATAAGAAAATGCTTAAGATACTAACTTTAATTCATATATGATTTTAGGTATAATTCGGAAGTAAAGAAGTTAAAGTGAGTCGAAATCTCTATATTTTGGTTGTTTTCTGAAGATACATATTCACTTGTCTTCGTCTAACGAAAATGATAAATATTGGAGCAAGAGAAGACAAGATAAAACATAAAACTCGTGGAAGAGGGCTGCTGGAAATCAGCAAGATAAATATTGTACGTGATTGCATGTTTTTGCATGCAATTACATGAATTTAATGGTTGATAAAACAAAGGTGACCAAGCAAAGGAGCAACCAAGCAAGGAGCTAAAGGACAATAAAGAACCAAACAAAACGACGTGAGAAACAACTAGGAAAATATGAAGCATGAAACAGTAGTGTGATGGAAAGAAGCCAAAGGAAACAACAGATAACCAAATGACAGTGCAAAAGAAATGATGTGAAGACCAAAACGGCAGCAAATGGTCCAACACACAGCAATTGGAGGATGTTGTGCATTTAACGCATGCATTTTACATAAAATGCATAAGGCGTGACCCAGCAGAAGAAAAGGGGTTATAGGGCAGAGGAGTTTGACACATCGCAGGAGAGTTGTGTACGTGATAAGTCTACGTTTAATGCAGTTTTTTGCATTAAACACAGACGAGGAGCACCCAGATGTGGAGCTAGGAGGGTTGTAGTGTACAGGAAGCGTGGACCTTCAACTCCAACATTAAATCATCACATCGAACAGTAGAGAGGAATAAGAAGCTTGGGTAGTGAAGGAGAGACAAGGGAGCTTTGATAGGGTTAGTTTTGACTGAAGCATTTTCTAGGAAAAGACCCATGAAGGGTTAGACGTCTCGATGCAATTCGAAGGTGATATCGATGCCGACAACCCGGGTTAAGTATTTTTTTAATTATTTTGTTGTTTCTTTCACTCATCTGAAATTGATTATGTTATCCTAGACATATTGATTTGGGTTTGGTGTATGGATAATCAAAATTTTATTATTGTTCGGTTATTTGTGTATGAACCCAATGAGTATTGTGAGATGATCATTTTAATGTGTTTATTAAATAATTAATTGCAAACCCATTGTTATAATTTCGATATAATCCGTAATTATTATGTTAAAATTTATGTATAGTGTCCGATGATTCGTAATCTTAAGAATAACATGACCTAGGCTAAATGACACATCGTATGCGGTTGTTACCTTGATTAATCGATTTTTCTAATTCGTAATGTTACTGCCTAATTAAATCTAGAGATCGTATCCTAAGTTATTCAGTAGTTAGGTTTAATTAACGATCATATCTTGATTAAAAAAATTCTAAGTAAAAACTCAGGTTAATTATTAACCCATGATTAATAATTGCTAGGAGAAGTTAAAGAACAACAAATTAATGAAATATGCTTAATTAGGGTGTAGGTTGAGATTGAACCAAAAAATCGAGTCCTTATTGAATTATCCACTTTTATCATTTTTTGCATGTTTTCTTTAATTTGTTTTTATTAGTTAGTTTCATATTATTTTCTTCTTTTAAAAATCCAAACCACCATAAATATGTTTATGAAAATGGAGAAGTCAGCTAGAAAGACCCAACCATAAATCTATCTTAAAATGAAACCATCTTCAAAAACTTTTGACTTCAAGTTTGTCCCAAGTTATTATAGATTGATTTTATCTCCCCAATTCTATGTTGCCTTCGGGCTAAGAAGGAAAATTGTTATTTATAGGTCTATTTTCTGAGTAAACATTATATTGCAAGTCAACCTTTCTGCGATCCTGTCTTATGGTAGCTGTCATATAATAAGATTTGTATTTTACTATTAAAGGTATGCTTTCACGCATTCACATGTTTGTATTCTCCCTCATGACGCTTAATATTGGGCATGTTTTCTATCATTTATCGGACACGGAATAGTCTATAGAGTTAATTAAGTTTTTGCATCAACGAAGGCCTGCATGGAAGTTCTTTCGATGGTATAGTTTAAACAATAAACCTATAGCGTAGGGATTAAGGTAGGATAACCTCTAAAGTACTAAACCAATGATTGGAAGAGGAAGTTTGTGTTCCTTTCCCTAGAAGATACTAGTAAGTGGACTCTTCGGCCTATTTAGCGAGGTCCTGGTCCTAGGTTAAATGACTAAACAGAAATAGTAGCTTGCTATTTGCTTACGCTCACGCTCACGATTTAGCTGAATCTGGTCTCTCTTCCTTGATAAGACATCACCGAAGAGTTGGTGCTGACAACATTCTGAATGTTACAGACCTACTAATTAAATTCTTTAAGTTGACAAGTTGATGTTGACTGATAGATATGGATATGAATCATATAGACAAGACGGCTATGAAGATGGGCAAAGCCAAGTCTAGTGAGTTTTGTGAACAGAGAAAACACAATATACCTTGTGGAAATCGAGAATAATTCCGAGACTTCTAAAGGTGTAGTGAGGTATTATCCAAAAGAGCCATAACGTAGAGTTTGTATTCTTTCTCCCTATGACTCTTGGCACGACTTAGGTAAAGGTATATTGGTTGATGATATCTATGATCTATCCCTATTTGTTTGTTAAAGTTAAGAACAGTGTCTTTGATGCCAACAATATGAGACTATAAGTCTTGAGTGGAGCCATGCTTCCCAATGATGAGAAGCATATAAATGATACTGAGTGGGAGACAATTCAAAACACCATAGAGCATCACATTCCATAAGTTTGTTACATATACGTCATTTTATACTTTGCTTTACCGTGAAGGTATAACATTTCCTTTTGAAGGTGATACGTACATGGTTTGTTTCCAACTAATACGCAAAGTTAGAGATTTAATGGTTAAGTTACCAAGTTGACCAGGCTCAAAACTACAGAGCTGCAAAAGTTGCAAAGTGGAAGGATAGAGAGCAGTGGTAGTTTGAAGAGATTAAGGGCTTGCAGAAGCCGCTTAGTCATTGTTATACCCAAATCAAGGTTCATAAGGTCACTACAAGAAAAATTAGTTTCAGTAACCATTATTAATGGTTACTAAAAATAAGAAAATGGTCGTTAAAAGTTATAGCGACCAAAATCAGGTTGGTCACAGGTGGTTACAACAGGGTTGTTACTAAAAGTGCTCAGTGACGAGTTATTACGTTGGTCGTTAAAAAT
>JANIHY010000004.1:20240070-20253783 GCA_027479065.1 Erythroxylum brevipes | reverse complement strand
AAAGTTGTTTATGATTCATGCATCTTCCTAGAGTTGTAATGGTTGAGTCATTTGAGTATGTTGAAAATGAGGTAGAGGTTTGCTTGAAAGATTCACTCTTGTGATTTGATTGGGATAATTGTATGAGTGATTGTTTCGGATTGACATATGCTTTATATGGTTTGTGTGTGAGAGTTGAATGGGGTTGTGAAATGTAATTGTTGCATTTGTCATGACTGACGGTACCTAGTTTTTGATGAGTGTTGCTTTGTTTCACTAGCTTTGATGACTTTCATGCTACTTAACCTAAATATATCTCACCTTACCCTTGCCCACATTACAACCTTGAAAAGTCCTTTTATTCATGATTTTGCATGTGAACATTGGTGGTGGAGAAATGAAATGATATGCAACGTTGTGGATTGTCATGATCATGAATGGTGTTGAGTGTACCCATTGATATATTTTAATTAAACATATTTTCTAATCCAATCATTAGATTGCTTAGTTTTTGAAGATATTGAATATTGACTGATCATGAGTAAAAGCTTGGAATGTTGATTTCTTGCTATGATTTTTGAAAGTTACTTATCTTTAGTTATGATTATATTGTCTTAGAAAATATGGGAATTGAGTAAATGTTTTAAGTCTTTGAGTTTAATTTGGCTGTTTTACCCGAGGACGGACAAAAGCTAAGTATAGGGGAAATTGATATGTGTTTAATTGTTGATATATTTAATTATTTACACTTAGCAATTAATGATACAAAAATGTTTAAGATACTCACTTTAATTCATATGTGATTTTAGATACAATTTGGAAGTAAATAAATTAAAGTGATTCAAAAGTACTACATTTGGGTAATTTATTGAAGACTAATCTTAGTTGTTTTCATGAAGCAAGAAGAAGAAAAATTTAAAGGAAAGCAATAGAAAAAAATCAGCCCAATACGACAGTGCCAGATGAAGAAAACGTAGGTGGATGTCTGTGTTTCTGCATAAAATGCAGACTATGAGGATAGGAGCCAAAACGCAGGCGCGCATTGCATTGAATGCTGTGCACTGTGTTGCGCACACTACATTTTGGCTGTGTTATGCGTTGTGATAAAAACGCATAAGGAGAAGCGTGAGTAGTGAGGATTTAGGGGAGGTTGCAAGTTTAATTGTCTAATTAGAATCAATAGTGCGGGTGTGAGAGGAAATTAAAAACCACAGTAGACATGAGCTAGAGGGGCAAGGCTAGGAGTAAAATCTGCGTTAAATGCAGAATCTTATGCTTTTGCTCAAAACGCACAAGCGGAGTGCGCAACACAGTGGAGACGCTAAAGATGTGAGGGCAGCAGCTGTGTGAGTAGAGACGTGGGGTGCAGACGTGGAGTTGGTGGTTGTGACTTGGCTTGGAGATGTTGGAGAGCTAGCACTGGCATAAGAGAAGAGTATTTTAAAAGAACCAGCAACCCTATTCGTCTAATCAATCAACAGTGAGGAGAATAGTGAGCAGGTAGCAAAAGGATTTTGGCTGGGGATTAAGATGGGGCTGAAGCAATTTTTCGTGAAAGACCTATAAAGAGCTAGGATGCCGGTTCGGAGGTGACGTCAACGCTAACGACCCAGATTAAGTAATTTTTTTGTTATTTTGTTTTTTCATTAGCTCATTAGGAATTAATTGTGTTATCCTATATTAATTGATTTAGGTAATGTGTATGGATAATCGGATTTTTGTTATTATTCCATTATTTGTGTATGAACCCCTTGGGTATTATGAGTTGATGATTTTAATGCGTTTATTGAATCGTTAATTTCAAACCCATTGCTAGAATTTCGATATAATTTGTAATTGTTATGTTGAAATTCATGTGTAGCGACTAATGATTCATAATCATTAAGGATAACATGACCTAGGCTAAATGACACATCGTATGTGGTTGTTGCCTTGATTAATCGATTTTTTTAATTTGTAATGCTACTACCTAATTAAATCTAGAGATCGTATCCTAGGTTGTTCGGTGGTTAGGTTTAATTAACAATCGTATCTTGATTAAACAAAACCTAAGGGAAAACTCGGGTTAATTTTTAACCCACGATTAATAGTTTTTAAAAGAAGTTAAAGAACAAAAAACTAATAAAATATGCCTAGTCAGCGTGTAGGCCAAGATTGAACAAAAAAACTAAGTCCCTATCGAATTCCCCACTTTTATCATTTTTTTGCATGTTTTCTTTAATTTGTTTTAGTAGTTAGTTTTATTTTATTTTCTTTTATCAAAATATAAAACCCCCCATTAGAAGTAAACACCGGTTAATTTCATTTCATAAACTTTACACGCACTCTTTGTGGGATCGATCTAGACTCACCACTACTATATAGTAGTCTAGTTATTTTATTTTGACTAGCGTAACAACGCGCAGTCAGATGTTGCTTTCGAACATCATAGAGGTTGAGATATTCTATGTACGGGGTTTAGAATTCATGGGACCATTCTCATCCTCCTTAAGTAATACTTACATATTAATTGGAGTTGATTATGTTTCCATGTGGGTTATGGTTGTAACTACTCCAACTAATGATGACAAGATGGTTCAAAAGTTCATTAAGAAGATCTCTACGAGATTTAGAGTGCCCAGAGCGATTATAAGCGATGGAGGAAGCCATTTTTGCAACAAACCATTTGAGGCTCTTCTAAAAAGATACAATGTTCATCATAGAGTGACGACTCCTTACTACCCTCAAACCAGTGGTCAAGCGGAGGTGGTAAATAAAGCATTGAAGAAGATTTTGGAGAAGACAATGAACACCTCAAGAAAGGATTGGGTGTTGAAGCTAGATGACACCCTATAGGCTTACAGGATAACATTCAAAACACCCATAGGAACTACTCCATATAGACTTGTGTATGGTAAGGCATGCCATTTACCTTTGGAGTTAGAGCATCAAGCATATTGGACCATTAGGAAGTTGAACATGGATTGGAATCTTGCGGGTAAGAAAAGATTGTTACAACTTGATGAATTAGAAGAATTGAGGTTTAACGCTTATGAAAATGTCAAGTTGTACAAGGAAATTACAAAGAAGTGACATGATGCTAACATCAAGAAGAAGGAGTTCAAGAGTGGGGATTTAGTGCTTTTGTTTAATTCAAGACTTTAGTTATTTTATAGAAAGCTTAAGTCAAGATGAAGTGGGCCTTTCAAGGTTATTCAAGTGTTTCTTCTCTATAGAGCTTAGGAGTTATTAAATGCCAAGGGTGAATCATTCAAGGTCAATGGGCATATATGCAAACCATACTATGGAGGGCCATACTCACAAGAAAAGGAAATAATCTCTTACCTTTCCTTTACTCCTTTATGAATGCATGTGAAATGGTCAAGCTAATGACTTTAACTTAGAACATTTATCTTTTGTTTGCTTGATTTTGTTTACTTGTGTATTTGAATTGTTTGTTTTTGATTATGTTTGGCTTGAATTTTATTTGATTTTAAACTTGTTTCCTTTTTAAATTTCTTGTTGGATAGTTGATTTTGATGTGTTGGTAGGTTGATTGAATGTTAGGAATGCATGTTAGGCTTAGAACAAGAATAAAAAGTTAGAAAAATTTGGATAATCCACGATTGTGGGAACTGGGTTAATTACTATGAACATGGGAAGGGTTTCCAAAAACTTTTTAAAGCCTTAACCCACAATCGTGGAAATTGATCCATTTTTTACGAGCATGGGAAGCTTTCCAAAAATTTTATAGAGCCTTAACCCACGATCGTCGAAATTACAAGGATTCCCACGATCGTCAGATCCTTCGATGGACACTTTTTAAAAGAACTCTCTTTTCTTCTTCTTTCTTCAGTTTCCCTCACTCTCTCTGTAGCCGTCTCTCTCACCAATCCTAGCTTCAAAAAATTCCATCTTTCTCCCAAACCTTGGTATTTTCTTCATCTTTTCTATCATTACTCACTTCTTTTACAATTATTTCACTCTACACAACTAAGAATACAAGGATTTGGTAAGTTTTTTATTTATTTCTCTCTCTATAAAATGTGGTCACCTCTCTTTTGTATATTTTTGTAGATTTTTCTTCTTCAACAGTTCTTAAAAAGCTCACTGCTCGGAAACCCATTGACTAATTGCACCTTCAAGTCTCTAAAAAAGGTAAAACCAATGTAGCGGCAAATTTTCAAACCCCCTTCCTAATTTTTTCAGAAGACAAAGGTATGCAATTTCAGGACTTTAAAGATACAGAATTATTACCTCCTCGATACTTTGATTTTGAATTATTAGAAACTCTAGGTTTGAGGCATAATATTGAACGATTAGCTGCGAATATTGGTTGGGGTCGTTTAATTCATTGTGATGTACTGATATACCTTATGATAACTGTTGAATTTTTTACCACTATGCATTATAATCCTAAAATAGATACATTCTGGTTTAGAATAGGTGGTCGTGTATATAAGCTTGATTATACAGTCATTTGTGCACTTTTTGACTTGTCGAACACTAAAGTTTTAGATGATCATGATGACTTTTATGTGGATGACTATTGGAAAAGCCTTACAACTGAAAACACGTTTGATTATAGGAATGTACCGAACACCTTAATTTGTAGCACTGAACACTTAATGCTTCGCAAATTTATTTGATTAATTGTTTTTAATAAAACTGAAAGAAATAAGTGTTATGCTAAAGAACTTTTCTTTCTTTGGTGCATGGATCAAAAAGTTAAAATAAATACCCCGTATCAAATTTTTAGTTCTGATGTGAGTTCTGATGTGAGTTCTGTTAATAAGAAAAGGTCATATTTTGGCATGGCTTACATTATCACTACTTTAGCTTCATTTTAGCATCTTGATATGGATACTGTGTGTACTGCTAATTATGATGTATTTGATCTATCATATTTAAGAAGCTCTAAAATTTTGGAGCTTTATTCTATGGAGCTCTGAAATCATCATATGAGTACTGCTGTAAAGAATAGGAAGGGTTAAGAACGTAACCACATATCAACCATCCACATCTTAGGCACCACTGGAGCCTTAAAAAGAAGCAGTCAAAGAGGAACCATTAGCAATAGTTGATATTGATCGATTTCAGCAAATTCTTAATCAGATGGCTGCAAATCAATTAGCTTGGAAACCAAGTATGATAAGTACACAAGGAACAACAGTATACTAAAAAGAAGTTCCTAAAGTTCTTCCACAAGCAAAACATTGAAGTCCCTTCTCCTACACCTTCACCACCTCAATCTCCATAAGCTTTCTTACCCTTCACTTTTCATATTGTTTTATTTACTTTATTAGTTATGTTACTTGTTTGTGTGATTGATGTTTTGATTTCATTTTGTGGTTGCTTCGTCACATTAAGGATAGTGTGCTATCCAAGTGTAGGGAGGTGACAGTTGCCTTGTCAATTGCATCGTTTAAATTTGGTTGATTTATTGTTTGCATTTTGCTAATTAGGATGCTTGTTTTTGGGCATATTACGTTGTTGTTTGATGTTGATGTTGTTTTGTGTTAAGCAGTGGAACCACACTTGAATCATATTGATTTGTTTTGCTATGAGATTCTATTATGCTAATTGGAATAAGATTGAATGAATGTTTGAAGTTGAATTAGGGTACTTGAGTAGAGAGTGAATCATGTTGAGTGATGAAAAGTAGTTGGTTGCATAAGCTTACGCAAAATGTGACACCTGAAAATGAGGTAGTGCAGAGATACATAATGAATTTTCATTTGAGCCAATGTGAGGATTGAGCTTATTTGAATCCATCTATAGTCATCTTATTTCTTTGACTGTGTGATACCCCTTTAGGTTACTACCTATATATCTTGCTTTGAATCAGTTGAGTATACTAAATGCATGCTTAATATAAATGATTAAGGCCCTTTTTTTGTGATAACCCTTGGCTTAAATGAGATGCCCTTTTATTATCCCTTGCTACCCAATTAAACCTTAACCGTTTTGTTTCTTTAAAGCACCTGATATTTCAAAACCCAAAACCTCATTAACCTACCTATTCACAAGCTTAGAAAAGTATTAAGTGACGAACTAGTTTAGGACTTTTGGTACAAATTTTTTTTGTTCTAAGATAAATTAAGTTATACTTCTACTCTTCGATCATATTGTATCTAGTTGCTATTTGTTTTATTGTTTCTTCAGTTATATATAAGAAAAAAAGAAAAACAAGAAAAGCAAGAAAAGAAAGAAAAAGAAAAGAGAAAAAGAAAAGAAAAAGGGAAGAACGTTTTGGTAGTATCAATAAGTGTGGAGTAGTAGTATATTTACATTTGTATATCTCAAAATATGTTTTATATCCCTTTGTTCACTTATTACTTTATGCATGCTTGTGTTAAGCACTTTACCTCTTTAGACCCACCTTAACCCTTACCTCGTATAACTCGAAACAAGTCCTTTTGATCTATTTTTGCATGTAATCATTGTAGAGGAGAATTGGTATACTAGCAAGCCTATGATAGTATAGTTTCCTATAAAGAGCTTGAACGAAACACTAACCATCAAACACTTAAGAGAAACGAGTGAAACTATGAGGAAGATCCATTTTACATTTATACTTATCTTTGAGTGATGGTGCCATAAATTGAGTTTACTTATGTACACTAATGAAGAGTAGTTATGATATTTATGATAGCTTGATACTTAAGTTGGCTAAACTTTGAGGGATCGCATGTTTTGATCTTTGTGAAAATAAAGTGATGGAATTGATTGGTTGAGTTTGATTATTCTTAAGGAAAAGCAAGGATTTAAGTATGGGGAAGTTGATAGTTATGCATTAGTAGCATTTTCTAAGTATTTGGTATGTGTTTCTTGCAAGTACGTTAGTATTATTATGTTTTCGGACTTATTTTATGTGTTTTTGTTTAGTTTTATCTTTATGGTTGTTCTTTTGTGTTTGATATTGCTTTAGGGTAGGAATTGATCATTTTGGTCTAGGAATGGAGGGTGGACACCTTTATGACTTAGCTAGGGACTAAGAGAAGAGAGGAGAATTGAAGCCGTTGAACAAACAAGAACTCGCGACCATGAAAAAGGGCATGTTTTCCACGATTGTGGGAAATCTATGGAGAAAGTTTCTATCAAGATAACCCACAATCGTGGGAAGCACAGGTATAATTCCACGATTGTGGGAATTGGAAGTTAAAGAGACACGTTAGTTTCTTGTATTTTTTTAGGTTTTCTTAACTTTAGAAGAAGTAGAATCTCAAGAGCTGCCAAAAGATCATGGAACTTGCTTCCTGGAGCCAAAAGACAGATTGAGAGCTTAGAGATAGGTGGAGATTCAAGGTTTCATTCGCGATTGGGAAAAGAGCACCCTGTCATCCAGATTTTCCAAATCTAGGCATAGAAGAGGAGGAGCTGCCCTGTCCAATTTTATTTTAATTTCCTTCTCTTCTAACATGTTTATTATGGGTTGTTTGATTGTTGGGGATGTTATGGATATTATGATTGGCTAAAACAAATTTTATGCTTTGTTCTTTAAACTATTTGTGAACCTTTGGTTATCGATTTAATGATATACATGTTTGTTTTATTTATTATACTTTAATCTTGCAATAAATTGAGAGAGTAGGCTTAGTAATATATGTTAATTGTATAACAAGAGTTGATGACTAATAGATCTATAAATAGCAAGTTATTGATTTATTAGGAAGAGATTTCAATAGATCAATACATTGCATATAGGATAGTTTCATATCTAGTTAAATCTTTAGTAGAGGCTTTGCATATCGACAGATCCTAAAATTAATTCTAATTTATTTAACTATTAGTTACACCTTGAAAGAGGGTAGTTAGAATTTTAGAAAATCTTGGGTCAAGAATAAATTGAATCAATTAATCAGAGAGGAGCAAATAGGGATAATGACAAGTCCTAATGTTTAATCTTGATTTGTCTTCAAGTCTTAGTTTACGAATTTGGTTTGGGTTACGTTATTTCTTGTTACTTTTATTTTGTCTTTATTTTATTTTTATAAAATTTGAGTGAAACGATTTTTAAACAAAGAACAACCTAAATTAAATGGTGCCTAAGTATAATCCTCGTGGGATTGATATCCACTTCCAACTACAAGTACGATCTGTCTCCTTGTAGTTTTAAACATAAGACTAGTAATGTGTTTTGCATTCAACATAAGGCTAGTAGTGAAAGAGTTCAATCAAAAGAAAGGTATGAAATTTGATGAAAGCTTTTTACTATTAGTATTAATCTAAATAGTTTTAAGTCTAACTACTTGTTTGGATCTTAAACTCAAACAATTTGCGTGTATTTCAAGAAGTTCTCCGGTGAAAACTTAATCATTCTTCTTCTTTATATTGATGATATGTTGATTATGGTTCAAGACATTAGCGGAATGCAAAAGTCTAAGGAAAAACATAATAAGGACAAATAATGTTGTATTCTCATTCTTGTTTTATTCTTTTTAGGACTGGTTTTTAGTGTTTGTTGATTGTGAAATCAACTTTGGTTTCAATCCTAAAAATTTGTAAGATAACTAGTTATTGTGGGGTGAGAGATCAACGTTTTGTATATACTTATTGAGTTTAGTAGATTTGCTTCTCAATTTGGTTCGTTATTTACTCCCTCTATAGTGGAGGATTTTCTGTATAAATCTTGATACTTGTTTCATCGTTAAGTTTTTTATTCTCAGATTTGTTTATTGGTACAAGTTGAAGAGTTGTTTTTTATCGTGGATATTTTAGAAAATTGTGTTATTGTCTCCTAATTGTGAGATGGACATCGGGAGGATATAGTCACACATGACTAACCATTGCACTGTATGTGGTGGCCCTCAAAAGGCCATCCATAGTTACACGAAACTCATTGGGAGCTATAGTGCTTGTCGGCAGTAACTGGTTTTTAAGACATCAAAACTTCCTATGTTCTATTAAGCTTGGAAGTAGTAGTCATCTACAAAAATAACATGGAGACTGGCTACAACTAACTAACGATCAAGGATGCTTTCATTTATTTCTATTTACATAACATATTGGATAGAAATCTAATTACACAATATTGTTTTAATTCAAAGATGGGGGTCTGAAAGAGAAACTGAAGAACCAAATCTTTTATTTATCACCTCGGTAGTCTAATAAAGAAATTTGACCCAGGAAGCTTAGGAAAACCGCTCCAATTCAATTCGTATATATAGTTGTTCTTAATATTTTACAAGCCTCGGGTAAAGTAAAATAAAGGACCCAATAAATTTTCAATATACAATTATATAAACTTTAAAAGCATATTTTATTATTAAAATTTAATATCCATAAATAAGTGTAACATACCACTCTCATATAGCATATACCCGATATACCAGAGTATATCCGAGCACATACCTTACATGAATGGCACGTTAGAGAAAACACATTATCTTATTTATAGCATCACACATATCACAAGATCTTTAAAAGATCTTGCATTCTCATTTCATTCACAAACATAACATCCATTGTGCCATTACAATTTATAACTTATGTATAAACATTACATATTATGTGAAAGTTTACAACTCCATACAAAATGCTCAAAATGAAATGGGCTACCTAGACTCTTCAAAATTAGCTGACTAGACCTTTGAGCCATTTTGTCCCTAAAACGTAGGTACTATACTTTTATTTTATCACTTTAAGAGTCAGATCTCCTTTAGATCTGAAAAACAATGTTGCAATTTTGATGAGTTTGCAAACTCAGGGAGTGAATCATCATCAATGCGCTCACTTATGTCATAATATAATAACACTTATAAATTTCAATTCATCAAGCATAGTATGTAATTTACTAATTCATACACATCACATTCTCCATAGATTTAAACAATTCAATATTTCACCTCAGTTCAATAAGGCACATCGATTCAATCATTCAATAAGACATATCAGTTCGATCATTTAATATATAAGAATGCATATGCAAGTGCACTTGTTACTCCAATTCATTTTCAATTTGTTATGACCGAGTGCCTATATTGTCTCATAACTGCCGCGATATTGAGCTCATTTTTTTCCCGTATCCATTGTAGATACCGGGCTCTTTATCAAATTTCTAAGCTTAAAGCTCTTTCTCACATGTTGGCTACTCCGGTCACAACTCCTTTATCTATTCATGAATTTCAATGTAATGAGATGCAACAATTTACAAATTATACATTCAGTATTCCTCATTTGATGTACACAGGTCATATATCACTTCTTTCAGATCTAAGTTTGATATTCGCATTCCAGTCATTCACATATTCCACATTTCACATATAATTAGAAAGCACTTCTGATACATTCTTGAATATCAAACTTCGCAGACCAATAATGTCCGGAATCATCACATTCATATAAATCAATAATTAAAAGTTAATCAAAATAAAGTCATTTGTAGTGAGAAACATCTAGGTTAACTCACTACATATATAATTCAAACAAAAGCACACATATAATTGAGTTTACACTTCTAGGTTGACTCATTGTATGCTCTAGTTAAGCTATTGCCTTAATGAGTTGGCAATGTTTGGATGCTGACGATCAATTTGTGCTTCTTTAATCATGCAATACACATATAATTCACATATTACTAAGTTGATCAATCACATAATTATTTAACCATGCACATGTATATGTGTCATGTCTAACGCATGCTCAATTGACTTTTCCTGAGTATGTATCCTTAATCACAAGTCTTAATTATTCAAATATTATACCTTGTACATAACTTGTTTGCAATTAGGTTATACCTTAAGTAAGTTTGATTTCTGTAAATTCATCATTCATACATTCACCAATCCTTGTCTAAGATTATATATTTGTATAATTTTCCTAATTCTCATTCATTCATACCTAATTCACATGACTTATATCCTTTGAATCACATTCGCATTCATAGGAACACTTTTATACCTTTAAAAACTCATAATTCTAGATTAAAGTACATTGATATCAAGACAATCCATTCCTTAAGTTATCACATCAATTAACAACCTAGACTTATCAAACACTTGACCAATTATCAAACACTTGACCAATTAATCTAACATCAATCTAGGTTCATTTCAAGCTCCAATTAAGTCCAAATGCACCAAAGTAAAATGACTTATCCTTATTTGGTTCAACAATCACACAAAGCAAAAATTTCCCTTTCAAAGCATTGCCCATGATCGTAGGGTACCTTCCTACGATTGTGGGATGAGTGACCTGAAAGTTTTCTATCCATATTCCTTCAATTCTTTCCAAAATTTCACATCTTCATACCAAATTCAAAATACCTTCATCATAGTCCATTAATTATACGTCAATTATACCTTAATTATACTTTAATTGCTTATCAATTTCATCTCCAATTCAACTCAAAATTATCCAATTGGCAACTCATAAACTATCTATCTTTCATATAACAAAAACCAAAATAGAAATTATCATTCACTATCATACATGTAGTCTTAGGGTTTTTCTTTCCAACTTCAAGAACACTTTAATAACAATTATTTTTAGCATAAATTCATCTTCACTTTTACATCAAATCTTAACCTAAATCATCCATCAAATTCCAACACAATTTCATCATCAATACCATAACCAAGTTCATCCCTAATTAATCATCATGAATTTTATGCTAACATATGTCACAATAGATCAATAAATCACTTACTTGTTTAGCTCAAAGCCTCCTCAATGATCAAGCTATCCTATCCTTCCAAGCAAACAAACACAACTCCAAGAACAAGGTGGAAACAGAAAAGGATTTTAGCAATAAGATGGAGACAATAAAATATTGGAGTGGTAAGGTGTAGAATTTTGGGAAAAACTCAAGGTTGTGAGAGTTGTGTGTGTATGTCAGGAGTGACAAAGAGAAGAAGAAAGTATGCGGCAAAAACAAATGGAGAAGATGGCCATCCACGTGCATGGGTCATGGGGTGTAGGTGTGTGGTGAGGGTTTGGACCCTTGTTAAAACACTTGTCAAGTACACCCAAGCTACATGTCTTCTGCTTAAGCTTCCAAAAGTCACTTAAATACCTAGTCCATTTGTCACTCAATCTCTAAGCCACTTATCATTCAATCTCTAAGCCATTTGTCACTTAATTCCACTACCACGTGTCACTATTTCATAGGTTTAATCAACTTAAATTTTCATGTGTCAACTTATCTTGCCATTTAACATTTCCCTAGACTAAATGTACATATTAATTCACCAATTTCCCAATTGTAATAATTAATCTAAAAATTTTAATTATGATCCACCAAACTAAAATCCAAGACATAATCAATACATAATCACTTAAAACCTTTCATACCCCGAAATACGTCAATTGAGTTAATATACTATCCTTGCAACGTTTCTAAATCATGATTCATGTGTGTATGCAAATATTTCGCATGTAAATGAAATTCACATCAAGAATTCTCAAATGATATAACTCCTATGATTTAATCTAATCGTTAGGCCCCTAACGAGATAGGCTATTACAATATTTGACTCTATTTATAAGTCAACGTACTTCACAAAATATTAAATGATCATAACATCAGTTAATAATATCTTACAAATGATAGCAACAATAAATCACTAAAAATAATAGTAGTAACAACAAAATGACAGTAGTAGCAATCGAACAACAATATTACATTGCAAAACACCAATAAAATTAAACTAATAAGCACATAGATAATCATGATTTTTGAAAACAATTTCTTGGTACATTTTTAGATACAAAATCATTAATAATGTTACCAAGATCAATATTTCCCAACATATCGTCTTGATGCATAAATTAACTTTCTTGTAATATTGATGTCCTCAAGTAAGTTTTCAATAATTTTAATTTTGAAAAACTTCGCTTACCTTAACTAATCCTTTAGTCACAAGTATAATCAATAGAATTTGCTAAACAATTGAAACATTTAGATAACAATCTAAACTTGACAAAAGGTTTTTTTTAAACCAGCGTGATCCTGCTGGGGATCGGTGCCCATTTGGTTGCTAATTTGGAATAAAAAAATACATAGGGAAGCAGGGCATTCAGCCATACCTCCCCAGAAAAATTAGGCTAAGGTGGCTTACAATAATCTGTTCTAATGCCGACCTTAAGCTTTAACAAAAACAATGTAAAGGAGAAAGAAAACTAAGTAGTTATTATTCTAGGTCTTACACGAATCGAAGGAAAACCAAGCTGATCCAGTCTGATTAATCCTTGAAGCATCCGCGACATTGAAGGATAAGAGAATGTTGTTGATTGTTGCATCGTGGTTGCATTATGTGCTAGATAATCTGCCATTGAGTTGGCCTTTCTGTAAATATGCGAGAAAGAAATCGAAACACAGGGCAACAAAGACTGTATCGTTGATAATATTGCAAATAAAGTCCATGGCCAAGAAGTGCAATTTTTAAGCAGTAACAGAAGAGCCTTAGAATCTGTTTCAACCACTATATTGCTCAGTCCATTTCTGATACACGATCGCAATCCATGTAATAAAGCTAATGATTCTACCAGCAAACTAGTGCCTTTGCCGAAAAAAATAGCCTTAGCCAAAAAAATATCACCAGATTCATTTATGATGACTATCCTAGCTCCAATAAGTCCTGAATTACCCAAAGCACTACCATCGACATTTAATTTCCACCATGCAGGTGGGGGCTTAGTCCAATGAATAGAAAAAAAAGTATGAATCCGTCGACGTGTAGGCAAGGTTGGGTACACTGAGGTGCAAGCTAAAGCAGTTGAAGAAATTACCGGGGGATCCAAAGCCATGAATGA
>JANIHY010000004.1:20134804-20145451 GCA_027479065.1 Erythroxylum brevipes | reverse complement strand
AATTAATGTTTATTAGTTAGTTTGAATCCATTTAGGTTTACTCAAAGCATTAATGTGAACTATATGTTGTATGTGCAACATCTACTAGTTTGTTCGCTTTAGGAAATGACTTGATTAAATTCAATGGTCTAAACTATGGGGATTGGTCCGAACAAATCTAGTTTCAACTGGGTGTAATGGATTTGGATTTGGCCATAGGGAATTCATGTGAAAAATAAAATTTTAGTTTATCATAATCTTACCACATAAATCAATATATAATGGCTCAGTAAACTTAACTTTTGAACTTTTTTTTAAAAATCGAGATTAACAAAATGAAACAAAGATCTATTCTTTAAAATTTATATTTCTTTGTTTTAATTTTTAAAGATAATTCCTTAAAAAACCATATTTAAAAGAAACAAATTATCTAGATATTGACTATTCCATTACTTTATGTTCCCTAGTTGCTAGCTTCTTTTTTTTTTTTTTTAAAGAGAAATGGAATTAATAAATGAAAGAAGAAGGCAGAGTACAAAAAGGAAATGTGGGGTGACCCCTATCCATAGACATTACAGAAACGAGAAATAAAACTAGAAATCTATAGAACAGGATTCATATCAAAGGCCACAGCCATATAACACATTAAAGGCGTAACGCTGAGCAGATGGACGAGCTAAACATGAGGGGGAGGCGTTTGGCCACAGCCAACTCACGAATGGAGGATAGGATCAAAGAGATGAGGCGTTCCTTTGGAGACGAGGCGTTCCTTTGGAGACGTTAGATGCTAGCTTCTTTGGAAGTTATTGTTGTCTCCTCATTCCTCAAATAGAAGTCCAATCTCTATATCAAAGTTAAAATGGGGTGTGTAAGCAACTTAAAGACCAAAATTGACATACCTTGCAAATTAACTGCATTTTTTCAAAACTTCAAACAAATCAACTGCATTTGACAAAATTCGAATTTAAGAACTTAGATTACAAAAATACATATAGATTCTTATGATTGTTTAGATGCAATGGCATTTTCCAATCATTAAGTAAATAAATTCATATATTCCCCAATGAGAATGAAGATATTTGCTTTCGAGACTTGTCATTGCCTATTGACACATATATATCCTTTTAACCAACCTAACCTTAGTTTTGCAGCAACAATAGCACCGCAATCGGTAGATCTTTTGATGTGTATTTAGAGCATGGATTAGAAGTAATTTCATAGGTTTACAACCATGTCTGTCTCTTCATGTATGCAAAATCATGTAAAGGGGCAAATAAACAATTAAATCATTAGTTTCCTTGAGTGGAGGTTGTTGAAGACAATGTAACTCGAGTCGATATGACGAACACAGCAAATAGTAGAGAAACACAGATATGCTCCCCCTCCACACTGCATATAACTTGATTGATCACACGGCTACTGGAACTTTAAGTGACTCCAGTATTTTATCATCCAACTCAAACTTCATTGGCTTCTTGTCTCGACCAATCTTTACATACTCATCAAATCTCTCCTTCAAATCTTCGGGAAGGTTTGTGGTAGCACTCCATCCCAATATCTCCTTAGCAGCTCGTGGCTCCGCGTAGAAGTGCTGCACCGTACATTTGCTTATGGTTAACCAATGATCTTAACACTCTCAGGATTATCCTTCCAGGAGAGGCACCTAAGAGGAGAGTTTACTCGAGATAAATTTTAAATTTCTGTCAAAATGAAAAAAATCAATTACCATGTTTCGGAAAGGAAATGCTTTCTTGGCATCAATTCCAACGGCTTTTGGATCATAATGCACTATTTCAACTGGTAGACCAGCAGCTTGAGCACATAGTTTTGCCATTCCGTCCAGAGTAACGGCACGATCACTGACGCAGTTGAAAATCTTGCAACTTGCAGCTTCAGGCTTCTCAACAGCTAATGCAATCATAGAGGATAGGTCCCTTACATGTGAGATATTAGTGAGTTGCATACCTGAACCAGGGATTGGAACTGGCCTTTTCCTAACAATTCCTGTTTAAAGAATCTTGTCATCATCTTGCTCACAGGGCACATATAAATGCAATAAACCCAAAAGATATGCCAACAGGAAAGGACTCAATTTTGGCTTTGCTTTACAAGAATGCAGAAGTTGAGGATTTAAATAACCTAAACTGGTCCACAGATTCACAGTTAGCTCGACAATGAGAAGGGATGCGCTAGTGAGTGATGTTAACAGGACTTCTCTGAGAAGACTATGTACTTACGATCAAAAAACCACTCTTCACAATCTTTGTTGTTGCCAGAACCGATCATGTACTGAGGGCGGAATGAGGTCCAATTGCCATAAATTTCCGCTATATATTGCTCCACTGCAACATGACCCGCTGAAGCTTTAACAGCATCCTATGGTTGTGTAGAGATTTTTGACAAGTTTAGATTTTTTTTTATAAATATATAATTGACACTGGGATAAAACAGACTACGCACCCCTTCTATGTGGGGAGGTTCATCAGTTGGTACGTAGATTCCGGCGCTGCTGATGAAGAGGAACTGCTTCACACCGGTACTCTTCCCCCAGTCCGCTACAGGCCTGTGCATGAACATCTCATCCCATGTTAAAGAGCTGACTAACAACAGTTTCAATCCATGTTCCTCAAAAAATTGATGATCATCAGAGAAACTCCATTTGCAAACTAAAAGGATACTAAATCCATCAAGATTAAGAGATGGAAACATTGCAGTACTGCAGATATACCAGCATGTCATATATTCATTCCAAGTGTAGAAAAGCATTAAATCGCAAACCTCACAGCGTCTAAGTCCTTTCCATTGTTATCCAGGACAACATCAAAAGTGCCACCTTCCAAAACCTTCCCAACTTCTGCTGGGTCCCCCCATACTGTTTTCCCACCGCCACTCACAATTTCCTTCAAGATAAGCGGTTCAAATTCTTATTACTTACTGACTAATGATATGGGTATCGCCCATTCTACAGATACCTGCAATCGAGCAAATAATTCTACACACATCTCATCAACTTACTGAGAACCTGTTGAATGGAGGCTTCTTCATTTTGTCCGACCCCTCATCACCAACAGTCAAGATAGTGACTTCATGTCCAGAACCCAGAAGTTCCTTTGCAAGGTAGAATCCAATCACCGCATGACCACCACTGTTGGCGTTGAGTATAAGAACCTTCTTTTTATCGGCACCACTAGCCTTCACAACGAAGGAAGAGGCAGGCAAACGTCTTGAAGAAGGAGATGTAGAGAGAGAAGAGAAGAAAATGGAAGAGTGAGATGAAGTAGAGAGCGAGAGGCGGGATGAAGAGGAAAAATAGTGGGAGGGTGAAGAAAGCTTGGTGGTTGGAGAAGAGAAGCATAAAGACGAAGAAGAAGGAGCTAGAGTAGCCATTGGCTCTTTTGTGGCAAACACAGATATGGCTGATCGCTTTGAGAGCCAAGCAGTTTTTGGCTACTAAGATAGAGGTAAGCAGTTCTTGGCCTTTCGGTTCAACTAATCTCCCGGGTAATTCTGGTTGTCATCTATAGTTACAATCACGAATTAATAACAGTGTCCAGTCACTATGATTGTTCATAAAAATAATGCAATTTGTTATCATTTGGCGATGTGAATCGTGTCACTTGAAAAGATTGTCTCAACACAAGCTCTTGGATCTTCCCCACGTGGCGCGTTATAATGCACTGTTACCTTAATGGATCTAAAAGGAGTGGACTAGGGCAGACAAGACAAGAAGTAAATGCTAAGTGCCACTTTTACTGAGATGGGTTTAGTTTTAGAGCGTTGTGCGTACTTTTAAAATCCCCCGTTATCATTTTACCTTTCCTCTTCAAAACTAGCCGTTAAACTCTCTCTTTCTCTCCCTCTCTCCATCTCTAAACAAATGGCATATTCAGTGGATTCACCGTCCCCTTCTCACCTCAGCAAGGTACCTTTTTCTGCTATCGTATTTTTTTCTCAGTGTCATAAAGTTGCAAGCTTTCAGTCCTAATATCGCCCACATCGGTTTGTTGTTTGCAGGAGGCAACAGGCTTGATGGGTTCTTCCACGCTCATCAGCCCATCTTCCGACAAGCGTTTCTGGAGCGTTCTCAGCAACCGAGTCGACTCCTTGCTTGATGAGAGGCAGAATAAGGTCGTAACGATCAGCGATGAGCTCAATCTTGACCCGTTCCAAGTTGTGAGTTTCAATTCCTGATGTTTGTCGTCGGGTTTGGTAATCGATTTGTTGCGCTAATTAAGATCTCTTCTTTTACTCAAATTTAGAGCATAGGAGGGTCAAATAGAGCTAAGAGAATGAAAGAGGACTCGCTGCTTTTGTTAAGAGGGTTCGATTCCATTGCCTGCACTCTTTCTCAGCTCTCCAATAATCTGGACAACGCTCTTCAGGTAAATTCAAGCTCTTCTTATACTTTTGAATCTTGTTCACTGGCATCGAACTAGGCTAAGAATGTCTACGTATTTCTTTAATTGACCGTAAGTCTGGATTGTAGGCCATCAAGTTGTTCATGGACAATAGGATACAAATGCTTTCCATTTTCGTCGCAAGCTTGTTTAAAGAGATAAGAAACATGGTTTCTGTCAGAACTAAGTTGGATCTACTAAATTGTGAACCTTCAAAAATCTTTCGTAAAGAAGAAATAGCTAACCTGAAGTTCAATTAGCTCCTATTCAACAATGTTTTGTCACTTCAAAATTCATTGAACTTACTCTGCCTCGATTATATTCGCTTTCAGGGAGCTAGAACTTTGGCTGCACCACCAACACTGAATCAAATATTCCACTTCAATATAAAGAGTTCAGAAACAAAACAAGACGATTCAGAAAAGCAACAAAGCGAAGAAAATGAGGAAAAGAAAAACACAGGCTTAAAAAGGAAGTTCGATTCAAGTGATGCTGGTGTTGATCAAGGGAATGATCCACAGAAGGAAAATGAGCAAAGCTCCAAAGATAGGAAGCTTAAAAAAGCCAAAAATGTTGATTTCTCCTTTCTGTACGCTGTAACGTTTCTTTCATCATTAGGTTCATATGTTTTTGCCGATTGACAATTATTCATTCGTCCTTTGCAGCTTGCAATTTCTTTGGCATCAAAAGCTGCTTCACTTGCCAGGGAATTGAAGTCGATCAAGTCTGATTTATGTTTTATGCAAGAAAGATCTGCAATGCTTGAAGAGGAGAACAGAAGACTCAGAGATGGATACTCCAAAGGCATTAGACCAGAAGAAGATGACCTGGTATACCCTTTTCCTTGTTGCTAAAACTGTCCTTCTGTGCTTATGTTAGAATTCTTCACATTCCAATTAAAACTCAAGTAGCCTTCTTCTGAAACGATGATCTCAATATCTGTTGAACCATAGCATCTTCTGGCTTTTGTTGCAGATGAGGCTTCAAATGGAAGCACTGCTTGCAGAAAAATCAAGATTGGCGAATGAAAATGCAAACCTGACAAGGGAAAACCAGTGCCTTCAACAGCTTGTAGAGTACCACCAAGTCACCACTCAAGATCTATCTGCATCATACGAACAATTTATAAGTGGGATATGCTTAGATTTTTCTTCTCCAGCTAAATAAGCACAAAATGCAGAGAACGAGGGACTGGCAGAAGCGCCTAGTACGAATTTATTTGACTTTTCTACTTCTCTTGATGAGTTCTTAAAATAGTAGTTGACTGTATAGTATACTTATTGGAAGAAACTGCCCAATAATCAGTCAACCATCCCACTTTATTCACCTTCAATTCCACATAATTACAGAATGGACCTCATGGATATTCTTCACGCTATTTCGTCCCAATTGTAGGGTACTGTGCATTGTCTTTAAATGGAAGTGCAAGAACAATAAACAAGGAATTACAATTAAGTAATATGGAAATGGTTGTGAGAGAGACTCAACTTCAATAAACAGGGAATTACAATTAAGTAATAAGGAAATGGTTGTGAGAGACTCAACCTCTTTCTAACCTTCCCCTCTCTAAAGGCTAACGTGTGTTTATCTCTATGATCAATTTTCTCTTCATTTCCCTGCCCTTTTTCAAAAATTTCATCCGTCTCTACACCCCTCAACATGTTTGCTCTTATTCCATTGCTGTCCATTCTTTTCTAGCGCAAATCTTGTGTAAGTTTTAGCTTTTCTGTATTATCCTTAATTCATTTCCAACCCTATTTCTCTACCTATGTATTCTACTTTCTGTCCACATTCCTCTTCATTTGATCGTTTCATCTACTTTATAAAAGTGGAAAAATTCTCTCCCGTTTTTATTGATTACAAAGAGTATTTATACACAAAATATATACCAATTCCTAGAAGGCCTAGGAATTCTCATAGTCACACAATTAAGGGAAGTTCCCTAAAACAAGAATCCTAAAATAAGAATACTTCCTAATATCACGCCGCAAAATATTCTCACAATATTACAATATCTCAATCGTCTATGGAACGTGTAAGTCTCGAACACCCAACTTGTGGAGAAGAAAGTCAAACTATGCTTTGCCCAAGGCTTTCGTAAAAATGTCTGCTAATTGCCCCGTTGTAGAGACACAAGAAGGAGCTATTAGCCCCTCGGTAATCGCATCTCGAACAAAATGGCAATCCACCTCTCTATGCTTGGTTCATTCATGGAAAATTGGATTCTATGCAATATATAATGTAGACTTACTATTACAATATAAATGCATCCTTTTACCCTATCTTACTCCCAAGTCCCTAAGAAGTCGCTTCAACCATTTTAATTCACATGTCACCGTTGCCATTGACCTGTATTCTGCTTATGCGAAAGAACGTGACACGATGTGCTTTTTCTTGGTTTTCCAAGAGATGAGGGAATAACCAAGTAACACAACCATCCCGTCAATAAGCTGCACGTAAAAGGACAACTAGCCTAATCAGAATCATATCAACTTGAAAAAGCTAACTCACTATCTGAACGAAACAAGATAGCTAGCCCTAGATTCCCCTTCGAGTAATGAACAACCTGTAAAGCGGATTCCCAATGATCTTCCCTAGGATGTTGCATGAACTGAGATAAAATATGGACTGAATATGCAAGATCTAGCCGAGTCATAGATAGATAAATAAGACGACCAATGACCTCCTATACTTCTCTGAGTCGTCAAGAAGTCGCCTTTTTGCAAGCATCAGCTTATGATTTTGTTCAATGGAAAAACCAATTGGTTTGGCACCCAACAAGCCAGCCTTCGAAATAATTTCAAGGTTATATTTTTGCTGACAAAGAAAATTTTTCTAGGGATTTCGGGCAACCTCAAGCCCCAAAAAATACTTCAAAACATCTAAATCCTTTATATGAAAGCATTTGCTCAAATAATCTTTAAATGTAATCAATGCTACACTGTCGTTCCCTGCAATGATCAAATCATCAATATAGACTAGAAAATTGATCTGAATTTTTCCTTTAAACAAGCTAAATAGGGAATAATCAGAGTATGATTGAACAAAACCATAACTCTTCAATGTTATAATCAACTTAGCAAACCAACACCACAGAACCTGACAAAGATCATATAAAGATTTCCGAAGCCTACAAACTTAATTTCGTTTAGAAATTGGGAAAAATGGAAGAACCTTCATGTGCACTTTCTCATCTAAATCACCATGCAAGAATGCATTATGCACATCCATTTGGTGGACTTCCCAATTTTTTTATTGCAACAATAGCAAGGAACACCCAAACTATCACCATTTTAGCCACCGGAGCAAATGTCTCTGTATAGTCAATTTCCTCAACTTGATGATGCCCAAAAATCACAAGCTTAGCTTTGAATCTCTCAATGCTGCCATCTGAGTTATATTTTATTGTGTACACCCATTTGATCCCTAATGCTTTCTTCCCTAGAGGTAGTGTCTCTATAGACCAAGTTATATTATCTTCAAGTGCTTTAATCTCCTTTGGGATTGCCTCCCTCCAACTAGGATCTTGCACTGCTTCCTTAAAAGATTTTGATTCATGTCCTGCAATTATGGCTACAAGAAAATTTCCGTGTCATGCAAAAAATCACTCATAATTAATATAATGTGTTATAGGATAAGGAGGACCTAAGGATTGTTGTGAAGCTAGTGAAAAATGAGAGGGAGGACTCATTTTTTGTATTGTATGAACCGAAGGGATTTTAGGTCGCATCCCCCTTCTTAGCTCGCCAGTGCTCTCCTCAAAACCACTCAAAGGTGTACTACTTGCAACCAGTTCCACCACCTCTGCAAACACCCTAGCTTAAGGCATCCTACCTTCTGCCACCATGGTGGGGATGCTCGTTGACTTTGCCTCACCTACCATTGCACCACCATCCTTGGTCCCACCTGCCTCCCCGAAATCATATGTTCCCAAAAATTCATCATCATCCCTAAGAATTAGCTCATTATGAACCTGTGGTGAATGTTCTGTAAACTTCTGCTCATCCGCAATCCGAAATTCATCCTAAAAAAATTTGACATCCCAAAAGACAAAGTATTCACCTGTCTTCAAGTCATACATCTTCCATGTAACATCTCGTTACCCTTGATCAGACTTGAATTGTGTATTATGATAAATTATTGAAAAATTAGAAAGTACAATTCATGTTTATGCTAAATTTGACATGCACATTTTTGCACATTCATATAATTGTACATGCATTTTTTGACATTTCTGGGTACAATTTAGTTGTTAAATATGATTAAAATGTGTTTTGGCAATTTTTGAGTTGTTAAATATGATTAAAATGTGTTTTGGCAATTTTGGCATTATTTAGGATATTTTGGAATTTTTAGTGAATTTTGTGAAAAATCATGATTTTTGGGCCAATTATGGTGTGACACGTGGCATTCTATAATTGAGACAAATGGCAATAATAGACAGATGACAAATGGTTAATTAGTTGTGACAAATGGCTTGAAAGAGTGACGACATGTGTAAGGCATGCAAGTATTCACGGGTATGATGTTGAGTTAGTATTGATGCATTGTGAGTGACCTTCTCGATGAAAAAAAAGAAAAAACTTAGCATCCAAATATCAACTGTGAGACTCTCGGTGTTTTTAATCTGTTCTCCTTGTTGGAATTCGTAGCCGAATCAAGTAAGTTATGTTTAAGTTGGGTTTTGTTGTTGTAAATGATGTTTTTCAGTGGAAATGAATGCATGCATATGAGGTTAGAGAAGTTTGGTTTCGGTATTGAATAGAGTAGATGATTGATTTGAAAGTAGGAATTGTTAAAATGGTGTTGAATGAACTTTAGATTGAAAGATATGAATATACTCTATTCGGGTTTTGAGAAAGTCAAAATGGTACATGCATGCATTATGTCCGTTGTTTATCGGTAGAAGTGAAGTTGATGTTTAAGTATGAATATTGGATTTTAAATTGTGTGTGTGTTCATGAGTTAAAAAGATGAGTTAGAAGAATTGTTTTGAGTGTGATCTCTAAGTTAATTGATGTCAGAATAAACATAGGAATGCAAACAAATGTTAAGAGGAAAACTGGGGAAGACGAGTTTCAGTAACCAGACGTCGCGACTCGTTCCTCTTTGTACATCGCGACATGAAATGCACCTTTGAGCTCGTCGCGGCTCATTCCTTTTGTACATTGTGATGTGTGACTCACCCTTGAGCTCGTCGCGGTGACCATTGCAAGAAAATCCTAAGAAAAACTGATTTATGGGCTGTACGTCGTGACTTCACATTTTGTCCTCGCCGCGGCGAAGTCCCTCCCTTGACAGCTCGAACATACTTTAGTATTTTGACCATAACTTTTGATGTAGATTTTCAAATGAGATAATTTTTGATTCGTTGTAAACTATAGAAATAGGTATACAATTTTTATGAAGAAATGGAGTTTTAATTATGTCTCTAAGGTTTTAACGTTTTGGTTGGAAGTTGAGGTAAGAATTCTGTTGGAACTTATGAACCGTCTGAAATATTTTGAGTATATCTCTTCATATATTGAACCAAATTAAAAGGTTTTTTTGTCATTAAAAATATAAAAAATGGGAGAATAACTTTACAGAAGGAAGTTTTGTCTAATTTGGTCATTTACTTTATCAGATTTAGCATGGAAAGTTGACCCATATGTGTATTAGAGGAAACATCTGAAGTGGTCAATGACGTTATGAAATTGTTTTACATTTTTTTGTTCAATCCAATTGTAATTATACATGGAATTAATGAGGGCTTTGATATCTGAATGATTTCGATAAGGATTGCATCATTGTACCCCGGAATTGTCATTGAACATGCATTGTGCATACATTGTATACATTGATCTGCATAAAAGAACCACTTGTGTATTTGTGCAAAAATATGATACTTGTGAATGTGTTTTGTATATTTTAGGGGAGCATATCGGACGCCAATCGGACATTGGTGGACCATCCAGGTAGTAACTTATTGGATCGTACTATGATTCAACCTAGATGATTTCCTAGGATTGATCTGATTTGATTTGTTTACACTTCCAACATTATTAAACTGTTTACGATTTGTTATGAATTCTGGACTTTAAATTGTCCGAGGAGATCAATTTTCGGGAATGTATTGGAAGTGCTTTGATTGTGGCTTTGAGTGCTATGAAATTCTGTATGATATGTGAATCCTCAACGAAAGTTGAATGCTAGACTTAGGTCCGATGATTATGAGTTTTGTTTGAGCATCCTATGTGATTGCCATATATGACATATTCAGTTTTGATGC
>JANIHY010000004.1:20091679-20106054 GCA_027479065.1 Erythroxylum brevipes | reverse complement strand
AGTTAATGTAGTGTTTAAAAGATTAAAGGAGTTAGGAGGTAAATGAAAGAAGGGGTACAATGGGAAGACCAAAGGAGAGGAGGGGTATTTTTGGAAGGACAAGACCAAAATGTGGTCTTATATTTAAGAGAAGGAGAAAACATGAATTGAGATAGAAGAAGAGAAATAAGAAAGAGAAAGAAGAGAGATTTCAGTGGTTGAGAGAAAAGAAGAGAAAATAAGCTAAGGTTTCAACTTTCTTGACCTTTGAAAGAGATTTTAAAGTGGTTAAAAAGAGAAAAAGGTAGAGGAAGAGAAGAGCTTCCTTTTGAGCTAAACATCTCTTCATTTGGTGAAGAACCAAGGTAAGATCACCTAAATCTTTTGAAATTTTTGGAAGGATTTTAGTTCACGGAGTTTAGAAAATCCATGGGTTTAAGTATTCTAGCACCAATTTTAGTGATTGTGCTTTGTTGGATTTTCAATTGAAAACCCTATTGAGTGGAATTTTTTGTTACTAAATAAAGGGGATCAAAGAGGCAAGAGGAACAAGAGAAGAGTCATTTCAAGCAAGTCTTTAAGTAAGAAAATCAAGGTAGGTTGCATGTTTATAATAGAGTTATGAGCCACTAATTCTTTTCCAAATCAAGAAAATAAAATGATTTCAGTTACTTCATAAATGTTGCTTTTAATGCTTTTGAGTGATTTGAGAAATTGCCACATGTTGGTGTATGAATTTTGATTATAAAATGGTTTTGAAATATTTTTGTAAAGCCTTAAAACATGTCATGACATTTTATATGAATAAAAAGATGTGAAAGCATGAAAGTATGAACACAAAAGCAAATGATTTGAGCATGAATATGTGTTTTGTTTGGGCAAGAGAGGAACAAATTTCGTTAGTCACGTGCACGTTGAACCATAGCATTCTCCTAGCTATCCGTTTGAGGCCATAAGACCCTGAGAAATTGGACTCATTTTATTCACGATGTAAACTTTGATTTCTCCGTTTCGTTCCACGAAACTCTCAAGATATTTGTTTGTGCATTGTATAATTGAATTATCAAGTTTGTTGCATAACTTACACGAAACTCTCAAGATATTTGTTTGTGCATTGTATAATTGAATTATCAAGTTTGTTGCATAACTTAAGTGTTCTACAGTGATGGTTAAATGTACTTTGCTATGTTGAGGTGAGGACATTTTTAACTATAAGTTTTGAGCAAAAATATCATGAAATTGACTGAGAATTTGATAACATGGCGATTTTTAAATTCACTATGACTTTTATAAGACAAATGAACATTTCAATGATTTTGCTTATTCTTTGTTATAAACTTGTTACCCATGAGCTTTTAAGCTCACTCCCCTTTTATCCCATCTTCAGGTAATAGCTAAGAGACCAAGTGATTAAGAGCCTACGAGCATTTCTCCAAATTTGCTTATTTTGGAGTTTAAGTTGATTTTGGGAAATCAACAAGTTTGTTTGTTCAAGGACCTTTTGTACTTTGAGATTTTGAGACAGTGATGTAATGTGGCTTGGAATGCCATTAAAGATTTGTAAAACTTTATTATTTTGATGTTAACGAAATGTGAATGGTGTATGGATGATGTGAGTTGAAATTAGATATACGTGAAATCATCTTGAGATGATGATTTTGGAACATAAATCATTGATATATATATATATATATATATGTATGTATGTATGTATGCACAAGTGAGATGTTACAGGAACGAAGATAGGAATTATGATTTATCAGATGAAATTAAAGGTAATGAGATAAATGAGTTAATATTTGAGAGTTTAATGAAGTCAATTTGGTAGCTGAATGGTTAAGCTTAGGCCATTCCAAGTTTGAGAAATGTAAAATTTCATCTTCCATAAGAAAAAAAATTAGTGTTTTGAGTTTAGGGGAAAATATGGATTAATTTAGGTTGAATTAGATAAAGTTGTCTTCTAAAAAGTTGTAGCTTAGCATTCTAAATTTTCAACGGTATATAGTATGAAATTTTTGGATATCGAAGTCAAAAGTTATGGTCCTTATAAGTGGAGATGCTCAAGGGTATAGGATGTATCGTCTGGTGATGATGTGTCGTCTGGTGAGGATGCATCATCTATTGAGGACCTATCATTTGGTAAAGACGTATCCTTTGGTAATAACGTATCATCTGGTGATGACGTGTCCTCTAGTGAGGACGCATCATCTGGTGAGGACGTATTGTTTGGTGAAGACGTGTCATTTGGTGATGACGTATCATCTAGTGATGATGTGTTGTCTGGTGAGGACGTTTCGTCTAGTGAAGACGTATCGTTTAGTAATGATGTGTCATCTAGTGATGACGTGTCATCTGGTGAGGACATATCATTTAGTGAGGATGATTCGTCTGGTAATGGCGTATCGTCTGGTGACATCATATCGTTTGATGATGACGTCATATCGTTTGGTGCACTGTTCTTCAAAGTCTGCATGAAAGTTGTAGATCTTGAAGTCTTCTTTCAAATCATCCAAAGAACACCTCAATCCGATATCTCTAGAGTAAGTTATGCCATTTGTCCCGAATAGGTTCAACATGATTGAGGACGGAACCTTATTTGATTTCTTTTGGCCAATCTTTATTATCCGACCTCTAAACGAAGTGATCCTTGAGATAATAGATTCCGCACACATTGTGCTATCTCTTTACAAAAAAACTGACAGCATTCCGAATTGATTGAAAAAAAGGTTTGATTGAAGGAAATTGAAGGAAATTGAAGGAATTTGTTGGAATAGTATAAACTAGTGTTATTTTACTGAACATGCTTCGACATTTTGAATATATCTGGATTTGTAGGTATTGAAGATTAAAGCGATCCAAGAAAAATTTGATGATATATTAAATGTATTCAAAAAAGTTGCGCATAATAGTTTGAATACATAAAGAAAAACATGTAAATCGTATGAGCAATGAATATAAAGAGAAATTTGAGGAATTATACTGATATTAATTATATCATAAGGATTTGAACATTTTATAGTATACAATAATGTTGTATAAGAGATTTGGATAAAATCCATTGCAACATAATAAAGTGATTTTACATGTATAGAGATAACTAAAAGTCCTATGAGTTGACTATTCGATACATGATTTAGAGTTGCTATAGTAGTGATTGCTTTGAAAGTTTGGAGATAGTATATGTACAGGAACATCTTGGATATATATATACATGTACAGATCATTAAAGTTTGAGGTAATTATTGAATTGAGAGAATTGAATATGAGATTGAAACAATGGATATAAGTACTGAAAGACTATGATGGTATAAATGAGTATTTCCTAATAAAGTTAGTGTTGTATCTAATGCATTAAGTAGAAATCCCAATAGTAGTGAAGCACGAATTCGATATTGAGGTTATCAGATCTAGTGCAAAAAGGGAGCATAGAATGTAAAGTTGAATTTTGGGCAAATTAAATACAATTTGATATGGAATTGAAGATCAGTTTCACATGAAAGGATTAACCAAGCCCAAAATGAGGATCCAGAAATTGTGAATCTTACTAAGAAATCGAAATTGAATACGAATTTTGAGTTTAAATAGGAAAAATGATACATTGTGATTGAAATAAGAAGTATATGTATCGATAAAGATGATTGAGCAAAGAGATTATTAGAAAAGTATAAATGGTAACGTAAGTTATACATCCTAGTAGGAATACGTTGGGACATCATTTAGCGACTTAGAATGTCGAATCAAGTGAGTGACTGTTTGAATTGTTGATAGTCTTAATTGTTAGAGATACGCTTAAAGCTTATAGTTTGAAGTTCATAGGAACATGAGATCCACGAATAGTTCTATTTGACTTTAAGCATCGTAATTATTATCATAGTGATTTCATTATAATACTATATGAGGAGTTAGATGACAGAAAGAGTCATTCGCTTTTGTATTGTGATGATTAGGGCCTAAAAATGGTTAAAGACAATAATTGATTGGAGATATTACTCATAGGCGAAATTGATCAATATTAGAAACTAAGTGATTAAGGAAAGATGAATGATTTAGGTGAATCAATGCCAAAGGCATGGAATACAGTAAGATAGACATAAGAGTAAGTGTATTGACACTATGGTGATGTGAATTATTAAGTGAAAGTTAAATTTATCTTTGAGGGTATCATCGTGCCAAGGTGTGCTCAAGTTCGAAAAAATGATTAGTTAAGCCTGACATAAATAGGTTTATATGAAATAGTTATGAGAAGTGTTACTGAAGAAAGATGTCTTATATTCATAACGTGATATATGTGAGTATGTTAAGAAATATTGATATGATATGGTATTGGTGTTATCCACACAAGAAGTGGAAAATTGTGAGTAATCTAAAATGTATTGATGGAATAGTTAAAATAGTGTGATATTTGAATAAGTCATGGAAGGACTACCGAATCCGTTGACTAAGATCATTTGAAAGAAAATTTTTGAGTGATTGAGTTAAATGGAAAATGGAGAAGCATAAGAGGAAGTATAACCCTGCACTAGATCAGTCTGGGAAGAATTTCTAGGACGAAATTCTTTTAAGGGAAAGAATTGTTGGACCTCGAATTTTTTTCAATTGTTATTGATTTATTTGTTTCATTATTTTTAGAATTGAGTCATTAATTTGATGGGCATAAATAGAGATTTGAAATTATATAGAAAGATTTGAATTAACTTAGAGTTAATATGGTGTTTAATAAGATTAAAGGAGTTAGGAGATAAATGAAAGAAGGGGCAAAACAGGAAGTCGAAAGGAGAGGAGGGGTATTTTTGGAAGGACAAGACTAGAAGAAGAAGAAAAAAAAAGTGCATTGGGAGAGAGGAAGAGAAATAACAAATCAAAGAGAGAAAGAATAGAGATTTTAGTGGTTGAGAGAAAAGAAGAGAGTTTAGCTAGGGTTATTCATTTCTTAGATTTTGAGAGAGATTTTGAAGTGGTTTAAGAAAAGAAAAAGGTAGAGGAAGAGAAGAGCTTCCATTTGAGCTAAAGATCTCTTCATTTGGTGAAGAACCAAGGTAATATCACCTAAATATTTTGGGATTTTTGGAAGGATTTTAGTTCATGGAGTTTAGAAAATCTATGGGTTTAAGTATTCTAGCACCAATTTTAGTGATTGTGCTTTTTGGCATTTTCAATTGAAAATCCTATTGAGTAGAATTTTGTTATTATTGTATAAAATGGATCAAAGAGGCAAGAGGAACAAGAGAAGAGGCATTTTGAGAAAGTCTTTAAGTAAGGAAATCAAGGTGGATTACATGTTTATAATAGCGTTATGAGCCATTAATGTTCTTACAAATCAAGAAAGTAAAATGATTTCAATTATTTCATAAATTTTGCTTTTAATGTTTTAAGTGATCTTAGAAATTACAACATGTTCGTGAATGAATTTTGATTATAAAATGGAAAATGGTTTTGAAATATTCATGTTATGTCTTGAAACATGTCATGGCATTTTTTATGAATGAAAAGATGTGAAAGCATGAAAGTATAAACACATGAGAAAATGATTTGAGCAAGAATATGTGCTTTTGTTTGGTCAAGAGAGGAACTATTTCATTAGTCACGTGCACGTTAACCTATAGCCTTCTCTTGGTTGCCCGCTTGAGGCCATGAGATCCTGAGAAATCAGACTCGTTTTGTTCACGGTGTAAATTTTGGTTTCTCCGTTTTGTTCCATGGAACTCTCGAGCTATTTGTTTGTGTATTGCTTCACTGAATTGTTAAGTTTGTTGCATAAATTAAGTGTTCTACAGTGGTTAAATGTACTTTGCTATGTTGAGGTGACAACATTTTTAACTATAAGTTTTGAGGAAAAGATCGTGAAATTCATTGAGAATTTGAGAACAAAGCATTTTATAAATTCACTATGACTTTTATAAGACAAATGAACATTTCAACGATTTTGTTTATTTTTTGTTATAAACTTGTTACCTACGAGCTTTCAAGCTCACCCCCTATTATCCCATCTTCAGGAGATAGCTAAGAGACCAAGTGATCAAGAGCTTGGGGGCATTTCTCCAAATTTGTTTATTTTGTAGTTTGAGTTAATTTTGGGAAAGTAAGAAATTTGTTTGTTCACGGACCTTTTGTAATTTGAGATTTTGAGACAATGATGTAACGTGGCTTAGAATGTCATTAAAAATTTGTAAAACCTTACTTTTTTATGTTAACGAAAGGTGAATGATGTATGGATGATCTGAGTTGAAATTAGATATACGTGAAGAAGAAATCTTCTTGAAATGATGATTTTGGAACATAAATCGTTGGTATATATATATATGTATGCACAAGTGAGATGTTACGGGAAGGAAGATAGGAATTATGACTGATCAGATGTAGTTGAAGGTAATGAGACAAATGAGTTGAGATTTGAGAGTTTAATGAAATCATTTTGGTAGCTAAATGGTTATGCTCAGGACATTTCAAGTTTGCACAGTGCAAAATTTCAAGTCTTCCTTAAGGAAAAATTTTGTGTTCTGACTTTAAGGCAAAAATCTGGATTAATCTAGGTTGAATTTGACAAGGCTGTCTTCATGGAAGTTGTAGCTTGTCTTTCTAGCTTTCAAACGCTAAAAGATATGAAATTTTTAGATATCGGAGTCAAACGTTATGGTCCTTATAAGTATAGATGCTCAGGAGTATAGGATGTATCATCTAATGATGACGTGTCATCTGGTGAGGATTCTTCATCTAATGAGGATGTATTGTCTAGTGAGGATGCTTCATCTAGTGAGGATGCTTTGTCTGGTGACGACATATCGTCTAGTGAGGGCGCTTTGTCTGGTGAGGACGTATCATCTTGTGATGAGGTATCATCTGGTGAGGATGTATCGTATAGTGAAGACGGATACTCTAGTGAGGACGCTTCGTCTGGCGAGGATGTATCGTCTAGTGATGATTCTTCGTCTGGTGATGACGTATCGTCTGGTGACATCATATAGCCTGATGGTGACGTCCTATCGTCTGGTGATGATGTCATATTGTCTAGTGCACTGTTCATCTGATCCTATCGTTTGGTCACATTTTTAACCCTGTAGACGATCGAATTTTTCTTTAAGGTCTTCATGAAAGTTGTAGATCTTGAAGTTCTCTTTCAAACATCTAAATAACACATTAATACAATCTCTCTAGAGAAAGTTATGCCAATTGCAAGATATCTTTTATGTACTGTTCACAACCTCCTTCTGATCACTGTTCATCTTGTATAGTATGGTCTAATTCTGATCCTTTAGATGATAAAATCTCACTTCAATGTCGTCATGCAAGATGTAGATATTGAAGTTCTCTTTTGAAACCTTCAAGAATGACCTTGATATGATATCCCTAGGGCAAGTTATGCCATTTGTACCGAAATAGGTTGAATATGATTAAGGACGGAACCTTGTTTGATTTCCTTTGGCCAATCTTTGTTATCCGAACTCCAAATGAATTGATTCTTGAGGGAATAGATCCCAACACACATTGTGATATGTCTCCACAAAAATTGGAAGCATTTTGAATTGATTGGAAGAAGGTTTTGATTAAAGGAAAGTAAAGGAATCTGTTGGAATAGTATGAATTGATGTTATTTTACTGAATATGCTTCAGCATTTTGAATATATCTGGATATGCAGGGTTCCATTTGAGATGATTTTCAATGTGGAGTAAACTAGAGACATAAGTTTACAAATTATATAAAGAGGTCAAATTCTGATTCAGCCTATAAGATGTTCAATATCTAGGTGGAAGATGAGCATAGAATATTTGCTTCCATATAAGAATGATTCGGAAAATAGGGCTCGACACTTACAGTATCAGAAAATAAAGATGAACCAAGGATGAATAATGAGGGTTAATTGGAATAACCATATATGGTAACAAGCACAAGCACACATTTTATGACTCTGAATGTTGGGCTTCGTAATCAGTGCCCAACATTGTTTGGTATTAGAACAAGAGTTGGGTTCCGGAATCGGTGCCCAACATTATATGTATAAAAAAACTATAACACTAACAACCTGCTTGACACACCTATCAAGAAAAGAAATAATAAAAATATAACATTTCATTAAAATTAGACCCAATGTAAATTACTGGTGCCAACTAACTCATAATGTTGTATCTACCTAAGGTAAGTGCCAAATAATTCACCTTAACTAATCAAATAATATTAGTCCAATTTACACTTAATTTTTCCCAACCAAAGAATGATATAGTACTATTGGAGAGATGACCCGTAATAGAAAATTTTGACGTAATAGGATGTAGATAAATGATCCTTTGTAAAGAGATCCTTGTAGTTATAATAAATCTTTTAACTTTTTCCTCTTATAGTTAGCCTAAACTTGCAAATAGGTAATACTTACTTTATAGGGATTTAGCCTAAGCTTTTTGTTAATACCTAGCTTGATTTAGTAGTTATATTATTATTATTTTTTGAAAAAAATTAATTGAGTATATATATTGAAAATATTTCAAAAGATAGCAATACACCTTCCGGAGTTTTAGACTCCCTTGCCAAAAAATCAACGAATGCTAACATCATGCGTATAAAAAATGACTACGCATCTGAGCCATTACATTAAAAAAAGGCGAAGACGTTTCAAGATTAATGAAGGTTATAGATAAAAGAAGTATTCTTCCTCCTCCTCTGTTGTCCGCTGCCTATAATCTTCCCCAATTAGGTTTGTTATATTTAGTACTGATGGAACCTTTGTTTTGTAACTGACACTCGTAGTTAAGAAGGTTTTGTTCTATTCTTCTTTCTTTGCTCCTTCTTCATCTGAATAATTTCATCTTTCCTCAAATTAAGTTTAATGTTGAGATTCTCTCTGAACCTCATGGCGCTAGATATCGCCTTCCTTTGGGGGAATGGAGACGGGTCTTTGATTAGGATTCTTCATATTTCTTCTTGATCTGTATTTCCTTTCTACACCATGTGCACTAGATTCTCCCTGAAGCAATTTCTACTTTCTCTTGCTTTCCTTTTGTTCCTATCCTTTGATTATCTTGCATGCTTTTGTGTTGAAACACTTAGCCTCTTAAACATTCAAAGAGGCTCAGATGTTACTATTATATTTTGCTTAAGATTATTTAGTAGGATGAGCTCTCTGAGTTCTAATATTATTTCATATGCAAGAACCTCTTTAGGCGATTTGATTCCACCAAATCGTCCCTTTGCTTCCACACCTCGTATATATAAAGCCCTAAGGATAGAATGTGAATCTATATATTTAGGTTTTGAGGGTTTTAGTTATTAGATAGTATTTGTACTATCTCTATGATTGTGTTCCCAAGATTTAACTATAGACATTTGCTAGATATAAACCCCATACATAGTTTTTGTAAGGATATGTGAAGAAGAGGTAATCTCTTGTTTCCACATAGATCTTGTTAGAGAAGTGTTTTAAAGACAATCACCTTTAGCACTTATTGTACAAATCATTTTTTGATTAATAAAGGCATTTTCATTATTTTGATGTTCATATGTTTATAGATTTGATGTTGATCTTAAATTGATCTAATGAAGTACTTGATATGAAACATAGCATGGAGGAAATCATGATAATAAGATTCCTATCATGTGCAATTATATTAGTATTTAACTTTCGCTAGTCATAGGATTAATGAGATGGGATATCATTAATCCGGATAGACTAACGCATGTTATACTTCTTGATTAGATCAAACAGTAGATCTTCTAAGTTGTAGACATGAGTTGTTTAGAGTTAACAAGTGGACGCTTACTAAGGGTAGTAAGTACATTGGATTAACATACTATGAGACAATCATACAGATATTCTATTCTAGTGTCAATGATAGTCTCATCACAGCAATGGTTCAAATATCCTTTAACTTAAGGTGCTCAAGAATATCTCGGATACTGATCCTGTGCTTTGACTCTATTCATCGATGCCTTTCAGGGGTTACTCATAGGTTGGTGATTGGGTACAGCTTGTGGTATTTGGAGGTAACTGAGTAGCCAGTAAAGGATTCACCACTTCTAATAGAAGGAGATGATATCCACGACCTCTTGTCGGGGTCATTGCTCGGGAGTCTATAGCCATAGTAGATATGTATGATGAAGAGAGTCTTCAATGATACATAAAGTAATGAGATCTTCAAGACAAGATCTAATAAAACTTGTACTAGATGTGACGTAGTCCTTCTAGTGGGAGTTGACACTTTGACCATACTCTGAACCAAGTGGGGTATAGATGGTGAAAGGATGAATTGCGTAGCAACATTGCCTATGGAAGGGTTCGTATTCAAACCACTGACTTTCTGGTTAATTGGAGGTCATGACGTATTGCTAGATACTGCTCTTAACTTACTTGAATTAAGTGTTAATTCAAGTGGTCAACATAATTGGGAACCTAATGGGTCACACACATAGGAGATCCGAAGGATAAGTAAAGTGGTTTTGAATGGTGATTCAAGATATGAGAGAGTATTTCAGGATTGTATTGTGATGTGATCATGGTAGAAAATGTTTCATGAAATGGATTAAAAGTAAGTGTTTTTGGTTTCCATTAATGCATGTTATTCATGGTCATTAACTTCCCATAACTTCTATTAATGCATGTTATTTATAGTCATTAACTTTCCATAACTTCCATTAATGCATGCTATTCATGATCATTACTTTCCCATAACTTTCCATTAGTGATGGGGGTTATGGAAGGCCAAATGGTGCAAAAAATTGAGCTAATTTTTGTGCATCTTGTGTAAGACACATAAAGCGAAAAGGAAAGGTTCTTTTTTTTACACACACACTTTTTCTCTCTAACTCTCTCAAGAGTTCTTGTCTTTACTAACACAAAGAAAGAATTATAGCCATCTCCTAGTGAGGTTTCATCCTTTTATCATCGTGTGGACTTTCACTAGAGACGATCTATATTGATTGTTGTGGTTTACGACAACCCAACTTGGAGAAGATTAAAGAATGAAGGAGATCAAAAGAAAGGTATGTAAACATCTTACATTTCATATTTTTATTTTTCTATATCTATATGTATGGGTAGATCTAGTTTTTGAGATTTCGTTTTATTTCCAATGCATATATTTGATATATATTATGTATGAGATGCATGATCAAAACCTAACAGTGGTATCAAAGCCATCTTGTGCCTTGTTAGATGTAGAATACATGACATGTGAAAACTGTTTTCACGATTGTGACAACTTAGAGTCCTGTAATGTTTTGCTTGAAGTTAATTATAGATAAATGATTTTCACAATTTTCTTTCGACAATATTTTCATAAGATGTATGTGAAAGATTCATTGCGATTAAAAATATTTTTAATGAGATTAAAATATTTACTTTCAACTTTACAAGAACATGTATGAATTATGTCTTGCTGTTGGGCATATGATGTCTATTGCCTAAATTGGTGAGATTACCCATGATTTTCATGGAATTTGATTATGGAAAAATTATGTGAACATATGTGGATGTTCAAGATGTTCAAACAGATGCGGATCAATCACTTAGACCAGAGACTATTGTTTATGAAGGTGAAATAATAGTTCAACCTTCTGACACCCAAGAAGTTTATAGGTCAGGTAGGATACGTCATGCTCCCAAAAGATATGGATTTCTTATAAGTGAACTTAACAACATGTTGCTCATAGAAGATGATGAGTCTACTATCTATGAGGAGGTTATGAAGAGCTCAAAATTTAACAAATGGCTTCAAGCTATGAAATCTAAAATGGATTCCATGTATGAAAACCTAGTATGGACTTTGGTTGATCTACCCGAAGGGATAAAACCTATAGGGTGCAAATGGGTTTTTAAGAAAAAAACTGACATGGAGGATAATGTAGTTACTCATAAAGCTAGGCTTATAGCTAAAGGTTATCTCTAAAGGTAAGGTATTGACTATAACGAAACTTTTAGCCCAGTAGCTATGCTTAAATCCATTAGGATACTCCGAGACATTGCCGCTCATTATGACTATGAGATATGAAAAATGGATATGGAGACAACTTTCCTTAATGAAAACCTAACCAAGGATGTGTATATGACATAACCTATCCATTAATGGAAAAAATGTATGCAAGCTTCAGAAATCCATTTATGGATTGAAGCAAACATCTAGGAGTTGGAATATCCGATTTGATGAGACAATCAAAGAGTCTGGTTTCTCGCAAAATTTGGAAGAGTTATGTGTGTATAAGAGGGTTAGTGGGAGTGCAATCGTGCTCCTTTTACTATATATAGATGATATATTGTTAATAGGAAATGATGTCTCAACTTTGCAATCAGTAAAAATTTGGTTTGTTAAGAACTTCTCTATGAAAGACATTGGAGAAGCAACTTATATTTTGGAGATAAGGATCTATAGAGATAGATCTAAGAGGTTGCTTGGTCTTTCTCAGTCTACATACATAGATGAGATGGCTAAAAGGTTTAGCATGGAGCAGTCTAAGAGAGGTTATCTTCCCATGGTACATGGGATTACACTCTCTAAATCTATATGTTCAAAGACACAAGATGAGAGGACTTACATGAGTTTGATTCCTTATGCTTCGGTTATAAGATCAATCATGTATGCTATGTTATATACTAGACCTGATTTATCATATGCTCTAAGTGTTACGAGCAGATACTAGTTGAACCTTGGTGGGGTTCTTTAGGTGGCGGTCAAGAATGTCCCTAAGTACTTGATAAAAAGTAAAAATGTATTCTTGGTATATGGAGAAGGTGATCTTATGGTAAGCGGGTATACTATTTCCAATTTTCAATCTGATAGGGATGACTCCAGATCCCAGTCTGGATATTTATTCACACTTAATGGTAGTGCAGTTAGTTGGAAAATTTCCAAACATGAGACGAGTTTTGATTTGATGATAGAGGCAGAGTACATTATAGCTTTAGAAGTGGTAAAGGAAGCAGTTTGGATCAAGTTCATTATGGAACTTGGTGTGGTTCTTAGCATCACTAACCCGGTGCAGTTATATTGTAACAACAATAGGCGATAGTGCAAGTGAAGGAACTCAGATCTCATCAGAAGTCCAAACATGTACCTAGGCGCCACCATTTAATTAGAGAGATTATTGGTAGAAATAATGTCAAGATAGAGAGATTTTCCACTGACTAAAATATAGTTGATTCATTGACTAAGAGCATTTTCTAAAAGAGTTTTGTGTCAAGGCGAGTAGTTTTAGTGCAAGTGAGAGCTTGTTAGAGAAGTGCTCTAAAGGCAATCACCTTTAGCAATTATTGTACAAATCATTTTATGATTAATAAAGACATTTTTCATTATTTCAATGTTCATACGTTTATGGATTTGATGTTGATCTTAAATTGATTTAACGAAGTCCTTGATACAAAATAGAGCATGGAGGAAATCATAATGAGATCATGATAATGAGATTCCTATCATGTGTAATTATGTTAGTATCTAAACTTTCATTAGTCATAGGATTAATGAGATGGGATATCATTAATCCAAATAGACTGGCGCATGTTATACTTCTTGATTGGATTAAACAGTAGATCTCATAAGCTATAGACATGAGTTGTTTAGAGTTAACATATGGATGCTTACTAAGGGTAGTAAGTACATTAGATTGACCTACTATGAGACAATTATATGGATATTCTATTACAGTATCAATGATAGTCTCATTATAGCAATGGTGCAAGTATCCTTTGATTTAAGGTGCTCAAGGATATGTCGGATATTGGTCTTGTGCTTTGACTCCATTCATCGGTGCCTTTTAGGGGTTACTCATAGGGTGGTGATTGGGTACATCTTGAGGCATTTGGAGGTAATTAACTAGCCTATAAAGGATTGACCACTCCTGATAAAAGGAGATGATACCCACGGCCTCTTGTCGAGGTCATTACTTGGGAGTCTCTGGCTAGAGCAGATATATGTCAGAAAGAGAGTCTTCAATGATACATAGAGTACTGAGATCCTCAGGACAAGATCTAATAACACTTAGACTAGATGTGACGTAATGAGCCTAGTGAGAGTTGACACTTTAACCATACTCTAAACCAAGTGAAGTATAGATGGTGAAAGGACGAATTACATAGCAACATTGCGTATGGAAGGAACCACTGACTTTCCAATCAATTGGGGATCATGACGTATTGCTATATACCACTCTTGACTTACTTGAATTAAGTGTTAATTCAAGTGGCTAATATAACCAGGAATCTAATGGTTCACACACATAAGAGATTCGAAGGATGAGTAAAATGGCCTTGAATAGTGATTCAAGATATGAGAGAGTGTTTCGGGATTGTATCATTGTGGTAGAAAATGTTGCATGGAATGGATTATAAACAAGTGTTGTTGGTTTTGTAGCACCCCACTCCCGACGAGACCCGAACCCGATATCTACAGTAATATCCGAGCCCGTGACCCGCGAGGGTGGC
>JANIHY010000004.1:20053997-20064064 GCA_027479065.1 Erythroxylum brevipes | reverse complement strand
AATTTTTATTACAAAATAAAATATAGTTAAAATTAATAAAAGTACTTTTTATTTTGATGTTGTCAAACAGTCAACTGTATAAAGTTCTGTTAAAAAAGTTATTTTTTTAATTGACAGCTAAGCAGTCAACTGATTTTTTTGAAAAGTTCTTCTCAAAAAAAATTTACTGACAAAAACTCTACTAATATAAGCTCATCCAAATAATTCTTAATAACTTTTGATAAAGCCAATATTACCAAGTTTATAACATGTTTGTTTTCCTCAAGTTGCCCTCTTTCTCGTGGAAAGTCGATTACTAGATGCTTCAAGCATTTCTTAATCCGCACAAAAGATCAAATTTGCATATTGCAATCACAAAAAATAATATCAATTGATTCCACTTTTGCTGTTGAATGGATTCCATATAAAGGAAATAAATTAATGCTCCACGAATTAATAATATTTATTATATGATCAAATCTTAGTTTTAATTAACAAATTAAATTACAAAATTTTATATGATCTAAATTATTAATTTATAAAAACTATATTTTGAAGAACATAAAACTTCAAAACATAAATAATAGAGCACGGGAATTTAAAAAAATCAACTTAATAATAACAATTTTTTGAATTCTTACATATAGCTAATTAAATATGAACTAAGCAATGCGTGTGCGAAATGATGGACTGTTTTAAAAGGGCCAAAAAGAAAGCAGAAGAAATTGTGATAAGGGACGATGGAAGCGCGAACACACACGCGGACACAATTACAAGATTTGCAGATAAGCCTCTTCCCTCTCTTTCTTGCTAACAAGAAACTGCACAACCTCAAACCGAAAACAAAAGAACCAAGACCTATACCCCGAGGTTTCAATGCTACCTCTCCTCACTCTTCCCACTCCAAAACCTTCACTCTTTCTCTCTCCATCATTCACCTTCTTTACTCCTCTCCCTTGCTCTATTAACCGCACTCATCGTTTACTCTTCCACTCCAGCCTCAACGACACGCCGTTCCAGCCCCCAACTGCCGAGAACTCGCCTATCCAGCAGCCGCCGAGAACCCTCTTCCCCGGCGGTTTCAAGCGTCCCGAGATAAGGGTCCCGAGCATTGTCCTCCAGCTCCACCCTGACGACATTTTGAGCTGCCCCGACGCGTTGAACTTCGTGGACAGGGTCGTTTCTAAGTGGGTTGGGATTGTTGTTCTCAATGCTGGTGATGGCAGTGGGAAGCGGCTATACGACGCCGCTTGCTTGCTGAAGTCTGTTTTGAGGGATCGCGCTTTCTTTTTGATTGGAGAGAGAGTTGATATCGTCGCTGCTGTTAATGCCAGTGGCGTGGTGCTTTCTGATCAAGGTTTTTATTTTTTATTTTTGTTTTGGTTTTGGATTTTAGAGAGATTGTGAACTCCTTCAGTTGATTTATTTCATGTTGTGATCAAGCGTGATCCTTTCTACCAATTTCATGCACTACTTATTAGACTATGATCACGCTGGACCTTTCTACCAATTTCATACACTACTTATTTGACTATGTTATGTTGCATAAAGATGCCATGCAAGTTGCATAATAGTCTATTGGCTTTATTTGTTTGCAATTACAGACAATCAATCTGTAGCCTTGTTGTCCATAAAAATTGTTATGCGCATTAGAAATTAGACTCCGCGTATAAGTAATTTGGTTTTATTGTTATGACGTAGGTCTTCCTGCTATTGTAGCAAGAAACATGATGATGGATTCGAAATCTGAATCGGTGGTTCTCCCTCTTGTAGCCAGAATAGTAAAGACTCCAAAAGCTGCCTTTAATGCATCTAATGCTGAAGGTGCTGATTTTCTCATTTTTGATTCTGGTCAAGAGAAACATCTTGATCTTGCGGTGAACTTTGGATTGATGAATGTAAAGATACCCATATTTTTCATGTGTTCTTCGCTTGAAGAGACTACATTATTTATTGAGGGATCAAAATTTCCCACATCTGGTGCCAGTGGTTTAGTCATGTCGTTGGAGGATTTGAGGTCATTTAGTGATGATGATTTGAGCGGATTGCTTAACCTTGGACTTGCAACAGAGCCAAGCACCCAGGATGAGCTTGAAATCCCCAATCAGTTGAAAAAGTTGGATTTGCAAAATGATCATCACGGTATAAAGAAGATAGCAGGCTTTGTCAAATTGAAGGACCGAGAAAAGCAGCTCGTAGAAACAGAGAAATCATTGTTGTTTGAAGCAATTGATGTTATGCAAAAGGCTGCTCCTATGGTGATCTTTTAATTAAAATTTGGTAGTTGCATTCATTTATCAGATAATTCTAACCTATTCTCAAACCCTTCATATGCTTTTTTGCCTGAATCAGTTTTGGTTTTGAATGACAGATGGAGGAGGTTTCGCTTCTCATTGATGCTGTTTCTCAAATTGATGAGCCATTTTTATTGGCCATAGTGGTAATTGTGTGATGAATTTCAACAAATTCTGGTTCCAGGGGTATAATTGGTATTAGCTCAAAATTGCAGATGAACCCTTCTCTGTAAGATCTACAATGAAGTGGTCTTTAACATTTGCATGCACTCTGGGACAAATGAGAAAATAAAGCCAAAAGCTCACAAGTTTGTTTCATTTTATTTGTTTCTGAATATTGGTGCATGCCTTATAACAAAGATCCAGAATCCTGGAATCATTCTTTTGTTCTCCTTTCTTTTCTTTTATCTGTAAGGGCCCTTAGCTGTTAATTTGGCTGCACTTAGGCCTGTTTCTAGGCAGCATCTTAATCTTCATATCTTCATATCTTTATAAAAATGTTTTGAAAGGCTTTATTTCCTCATGATTCTTTGTCATTTTTTGGTGTCATTAGGGTGAATTTAACTCTGGAAAATCAACTGTTATTAATGCACTTCTTGGGGAAAGTTATCTTAAAGAGGGGGTTATTCCTACAACCAATGAGATCACCTTCTTACGCTATTCTAAGTATTCTGAAGAGCAACAACGCTGTGAAAGGCATCCTGATGGTCAATATATATGCTACCTCCCAGCTCCAATCCTTAAAGAGGTGTGTATTGCTTTATTTTCCCTCCCTTCGATTGTTTCACCATATATAATTGTAATGGGTGTAGAGATTTTCAAAGTTGTGGACTGAGAACATTATTTGATCTTTCTGATTGCCGAGTAGACCTAAACAGTAGTGAAATAGATGTGACTAATGTAACACGGTACATAAGGATGGCCCAAAAATTTTTGTAAAGGCCCTTTCTAAAATTTAATTTAATGTTATTTTGAAAATGATGTCATTTATTCATAATACGTTTATGCTTGACATATTCGGGTTTCGGGCAGGGTCGTAGAGTTTGAGCCCGAGTTTGGCCCGAAGACCAAAAATTTTGAAGGAAAAAATGTCAAGACTGGCCTGAAGCCCAGTCAACCTGGGCCGAGTCTGTTGATTTCGGGCTTGAGCACAAATGCCATACCTGTCAGTGCAATAAATTTGTCCAATAACATTGTCAGAAAGTTGCAGGGAACAGTGTGTGATAATAGTTAAACCAAAGTATTCAAAACACGTGCCTCCGTTTGTACTTGCTGGATGTTGTGCTGAATGAGTATAGGCTGAAGAAGATCTGCTTCATTGTAGTGTCTGTCTTTTTCTACTATAAAATTCTAACTTTTCTTTTCTGAAAAGCAGATCAACATTGTTGATACGCCAGGGACTAATGTCATCCTCCAAAGACAGCAGCGCCTAACAGAGGAATTTGTGCCTCGTGCAGATTTGCTTCTTTTTGTTATTTCTGCTGACCGTCCATTGACTGAAAGTGAGGTATGGAATTTTTAACTTCAGATTGTTTCTAACACATTTCTCATTATTCTGCAGTCTTCATATCACAACTCAAATATCATGAACTTATTTTATGTTGAGTTTAATTCTATTTATATTATGGGTTAATTATCCGTTTAGTAAGGGTTCTCTACTTTTGATTCTTTGTGCCATCTAATTTAAATATTCCATTGCCTTGATGATTAATTGAAACAGATTACATAGTTTTAATGTTTCTAAAAGCTATTTTGTCGCAATATAGTGAGATTTAGAAGGTCCAAAGAACCCTGCAATTGGCCTAGATGTTCATTTTGATCTGCACGAATTTCCTTAGCACTTAGTGAATGCATTTGACATTGGCTTATTATATAGAAAGGCCTAATTTAGTCCTAAAGGAAATTAATTTGCATTTGCATAATTTTCATGCTGACTGTTGTCTATTTGCATGTGTGATTATGTAGATGCTATGTATTGTCTTGCCTGGATTTGTTGTTTGCATTTATGAATTTGATTTTGCTCCTTTATACCGTTTTTCAGGTAGCATTTCTCCGTTATACTCAACAGTGGAAGAAGAAAGTTGTCTTTGTGTTGAATAAATCTGACCTTTATCAGAGTGCCAGTGAGGTTTATTATGAACTCTTTTTGCACCATTCATTGATTATTTACTGGATTGAGATATTGTTGATTTATGTTAATCTGGTTTTCTAAAACTACCAACTTCCTATTTTGCTTGTCTCGCATGATATGTAGCTTGAGGAAGCTATATCATTTATCAAGGAGAATGCAAGGAAATTGCTGAACGCTGAGAATGTAATGTTATATCCTGTTTCTGCTCGTTCTGCTCTTCAGCAAAAACTATCACCTTCTTCTAGCATTGGAAAAGATCACAAAGAATTGTTAGCTTTAGATTCTCATTGGAAAATTAGTAGCTTTTATGAACTGGAACAATTCCTTTATAGTTTCTTAGATGGATCAACGAGGACCGGAATGGAAAGGATGAAACTTAAACTTGAAACACCAATTGCAATAGCTGAACGTTTATTTTCTGCTTGTGAAACTCTTCTGAAAGAAGATTGCCTGAGAGCCAGACAGGATTTGACCTCTGCAACTGAACTAGTTGAGAGTGTAAGAGATTATGCGATGAAGATGGAAAATGAGAGCATTGCTTGGAGGAGGAAAGCTTTATCACTGGTACATTAAAGTTGATTATATTTCTACATGAAAATAACTTTTGTTGTTTCAATAACTTTTGAATTAGCTATTGTTAATTGGATTGTAGATTGATGCAACAAAATCCCGGGTAATAGAGCACATAAAGTCTACTCTGCAATTATCTAGTGTTGATATTGTCTCATCATATATATTTAAAGGAGAAAAACCTACCATGATGCCTGGCACCCTAAGGATCCAAAATGATGTTATAGGTCCTGGACTCTTGGAAACAAAAGTGAGTAAGCTCCAGCACTTTTTAAAATATGACAGTGTCTTCTATTTTTGCAGTTAACTATGTTCTCAAATGTTTGCAACTTTTCTGCTATGTTATCTGAAAAGCCCTAAATAACTCGTGTCACTTCTTCATATTACCTACCTGTACAGGATCTGTAAACACTTCTGAGCCTTGTAATATGTTTTTTATCCATTTATGATATCATATCCCATTTTAGTTATATGGTAATGATAATTCTTTTCTTCTTCCCCTTTTTCTTGTTGATGTTATCCTGCCCTACAGAAATTACTAGGAGAATATTTGACATGGTTGCAATCAAGCAATGCTCGTGAAGGCAAGCTGTACAAAGAATCTTTCAGTAGAAGATGGCCTTCATTTACTGATCCAAATCCTCATATGTACTTAGATACATATGACTCTCTGAAAAAGGTTGATGAGCTGAGCTTGAGGCTGATAGAAGACTTCAATGTTGATGTTGCTTCTAAGCTGTTTGAGCAAGAAATACGTGAAGTGGTCAGTCTCAAGTTTCCCTGAGTGATTCTTTTACATGTAATGTAGAAATTGATTACAAGTGGAAATTTTAGTTATGATACTTTTTCGAAGTAAACTCAACTGTGCCTACTATCATTTCAAGTTGCCGAATCTCCAAGTAGGAGGCAGGCAGATGCTTAATCTTGTGTATATTGGAAGCAGATCATGTGCATAATTTCTAGGCTAGTGTCTTATGGATGCTTGGCCCATGATATGTTGCTTATTTTGTTTTACCGAGTTTTTTTCTGTTGTATCAGTTAGTCAGTCATTGTGGCAAATCTGAAAACATCTGTAGGCAACTTATAATAAATTAACATCAAGAAAGCCAAGTAATTGGTGGCATTTTGAATTTGTGTTAAATAATATTATCTTATATTCCTATCTCACGACTTTTAAGATTGGGCACCATGCTTCAAATTTAAAGTATTCTGGTCAGATTGTAATCATTTAAATTTGATAGCTAGAAGCTGATTAAAAAGATTCGGTCAATTAATGACCCAAGGACTGAACATTTTATCCTTCATTCACAGTATTTGGGATCTTTTGGTGGACTAGGAGCCGCTGGTTTATCTGCATCTCTTCTGACGTCTGTGCTACCTTCCACTTTAGAAGATCTTCTTGCTCTTGGTTTATGTTCTGCTGCAGGGTAATCATTCTAAAACCCCAATCTCCTTCGTAATTTACTGCTTAGTATTCAATAGTTTCCTTTATATACCATACGGTTGCATGATTTAGATCCTTAATTTTTTGAACTTTACTTATAACAATGCCCTTTACTCTTATGTTAAATGACTTGAATTTGGTTCATCGGTAGGGAGTACCAACCATGGGTTGCTCTCTGAACTACACATCCGTAACTTGTATGACTTGTGCATATTTGCTTTGTGTACTTGTTCTCGTCATGTCTGCAGCATCTATCTTTATATATTTTGATGTAGTTCAGCCAGTCATGACAGTCTGTACGCTTTTTATTCTTTGTCATCTCTTAATCAACACGAGTGTGAGTTGCCTCGCCTGACCCTTTGTATATGTGACAGATATATAGCAATTGCAAGTTTGCCAGGTCGTAAACAAGCTATAGTAGATAAGGTAAACAGGATTGCAGATGGCTTGGCACGTGAAATTGAGAATGCCATGCAGAAGGATCTCGGGGAAGCTGTTGGGAATTTAGAGAACTTTGTAAAAACTATTGGCAAGCCGTACCAAGATGCAGCACAAGTGAGGCTAGATAAACTTTTACATACTAAGGATGAACTATCCAATGTCGAGAAGAAACTTAGAACATTTCAAGTTGAAATTCAGAACCTTCACGTATTATCGTAGGATGGTTAAGTTGGTGCAGGATTGATCTGTGTTCTAAATTATTGGATGCAATAGGGAGTTGTGTTATTTACGGCATTATTTTTTCAAGGAGGAATTGTAAAATTATAATATAATGATGAAAAATGACAATAAATTTGAGTGCTCCGTTCAGTACCTTGTAAAAGCTTGATACGGTGTGGGGAATCTTCTGCATTTAATTGTTTTCACCTTTTAAAATAAAGAATATGCCCAATTTCAAAAAAAAAAATAAAGAATATGCCCCCATTTCCTTTTTGTCAAAAGGATTACACAATGCTCATTAGTAAAAGTACCAAGTCGGTGGAGCTGTCCTCTTAATACGGTATGTTTCATGAAATTAAAATTTCCATTAACAGATGCTTTGCAGCCTGTTACGATTTCTGAGTTTTTAATAGCCTCTCCTACACTTTGTCTGCGAAGAGAATTCAATCAACTTTTGCTTAATTTTATGAATGCTCCTCATTTTTGTTTCCTATTGGCTAATAGCTAGATTAAGGCTTTGACCTTCTATTGTTAAATGAAGGTATACTTGTTTACATATCGTGTATGCTAATTCTCGTTTCGAAGTTGAAAAAGGGATCAAGGTTTTCTTCCTGGAGAAATTGAACATGATCCGGATGATGGGGAATGCCAACACCTTAGAAACAAGAATGGTTCAAGAAATTCTTAAAAATTGAAGCAGCTCTACCTTATCTGTGTCTATACCCACCCAAAACGTTGATCAGTTTAGTGACGTATCTGCATGGTTTACGTGTAACTTCCACAAACTTACAGAAAAGAAGGATTTACTGTTATAATGGTCAAAAGATACGAGAAAGCACGCTTCTTGACATGTTTGCTGAATTTGATTCCAATGGATCCCCTGGGAAAGATGGCAAAAACAATGAAGTATAATATATAAACAAAAGACATGCATTTCAAATTAAAAATGGTTCTTACTTTGTGACTTTCAGGTGGAGCCAAGGGAACAAAGATGATGCAACAGGACCTCTATTTCATTCTGGATGCGGAGGACCTTTCCTTCCGTTGATTGGTCCATCTGTAAAATAAAAATAAAAAAAACATACAATTGAAAAATGATTGATCTTGAAAGCAAATTTGATAGGGACAGTAGAATTTTCTTTTTGCTCCCACACTATACTAGCACAGTAGATTCCGAGAGCTAAAAAGGCATTATTTTGAGCCAACAGGCTTTTTCCTTAATCGAAACCTCCCTGAGTTGACGCTATTGACTGATATAGCTCTCAACATGCAGAAGGTATCTACATTTTCACTTGTACGTGACATTAAACTCTTGTTCATTGTTGGAGAGTGTAACCACTCGGTCCGTACGTATTTACTGCGCCACAGAGTCTGCAGTTCTTAGGAACAATGACTTCATAAGGGATCAGGCAGAATGAAGACTCAAAATTCGCTTCAGGGCAAAAAAAAAAAAAAAAGTTATTGTGACAACAATGATCTCCAGTCTGCAATAACATCCCTGAACAGTAGTTAGCTGGTTTGCTGTGGTGACTGATAAATTATTTCTGCAATAAATCCACCCTAGATAGATCAGCCAAGCCAGACACCAACAAAAAACTATATGGATAGCTAAAGCTTTTGCTTTGACTAATAGTAAGTGTAACTTTTCAATATATCACTCGTTCGTTAAGTTAATTAGACAGAAAGTAGGGAGACTGTATGCCAACCAAAGCGGACGGAGGAATGAGTGGAAAGGAGAATGTTTGGTTTTACGGGAATAGTAATTTGTAAGGGACAAAAAGAAAGAAACTAATGCTTTTTCTTCCAAGGTAAACGTGCATGTCCCTAGAGTTTTTAGCATTTTCTTTCTTAAAGCCTCTTGGAGCCGAAGATCAGATTGGTCCAAAGAAAAGGCAGTGCAAAGAGGAGTGGGACGTTACTTTCTATTGGAAATTTACAGATTCTAAAGTGGGAAATGTATAACCCAAGCTTCCAGTACTCTTGCCTTGGAAGATACCAAAGGCATGGATCAACCAATAGCTTCTTCTCATTTGGTCGGTTGATTTGTACTAAATTTAAAACTTGAAATGATCATCCGAGTGTTCGTTCTAAAGTGTCCACCTCCACCTTCTCTATGATATCAAGTTCTGTATCGTGTGGCTTGCAATCATCGTTTTGTGAATTAAACCAATCCCTTAAATATCTAGTGTATGCGTTGGTGTTGATTTCTTGAATCTTGATGATGAAAGCGTAATAATTTTCAATCTCCATTTTCATCTCCTGTTTCAATAAGATTTGGATGCCGCAGTTAAACATATGTAATTTGTAAATATAGAAATGAGATCAAAGAACCCCTTCCCTTCACAAAAATTAAAACCGGAATGGAACCTGGAACACTAGTTGCCCTCAAAATCTGTATGCAAATATTTTCTTCCTTTAGGAATTGTTTTCAGACCACCAGAAATATAAGAACTCGCTAACAAGCTAAGATGATTGACTGTTTATATGTTGTTAATGTGATTTGCTAATATAAGGGTACATTTGGTTGATAGATTTGTAAAGGAGTAGAATGAAATGTAATATTATTCTATCGTTTAGGAGTAGGTTTTATAATAAAGTGGAATGAAAGGTTTTATAATAAAGTGGAATGAGATGAGATGGAAGAGAATGATTCATATTAAATTTCACTCAATCTTAAACAGTAAAAATAAAAAAACATTCAATTTGGAGGATTCAATATGGAATGTAAAATGATAAACAACTTTACATTATATTATATTATAAATCCTTCATCTAAACAATATTTGATTATATTACATTATGAATCTCTCCATCTGTCACAAGTAATTATTTTTTTAATATTATATCCATTTACGTTCCATTCTATTATAAACTATTTCATTTCATTAAACACTTTAAGTCCACAAATTATCAAGTTATTTAATGATTTATGTTATTACATAAAATGAAATTTGAGTAATATTTATTAATAATAATGTATAAAAAATAA
>JANIHY010000004.1:20024769-20036906 GCA_027479065.1 Erythroxylum brevipes | reverse complement strand
AAAAATCTTCTTATATTCTTATTATTTTTATACTACCTTATTCTTATTATACATTATTGGCTTATACACTTTACTTCTATTTGTTAAATTTTGATTATGTATACATTATCAAGAAAATATTTACATTCAAGCATTGTCTTAAAGTTAAAATTATTTGTTTAAATAGGATTTCTTATAAAGTTTGTCACCTTTTATATATATCTAGCCATACTTAATTAAGCTAAAAAAATTTATATTAAGCCAATCCAATGGGAAGAACCTTTAATCCTAAAGTAAATTGTTAAAAATCATCCTAATATAAGAATTTTAAAGATATTAATTAGATTTAAATAATTTTATATAATTTTAAGTTTAAAATATCAAATTCTAGTCCACCTACTAATTTATTCATTTTGTAAGCTAAATTTAGATTGAACTTAAAAAAAGTTTAAACACAAAATTGCTTCAATTAAATCCAACCTAATGATCACATTTAATTGAATTTTCAATTCAGGTAAGTTTACATACATAATTTAAAATTTAGAATTCAAAGTTAAATGAATATAATTCATAGATGTCATCATGAATTTACTTGAGTATTATTAACAAAAATAAGAGAAAAATAATCAGTTTATATATAAATAGATAGATAGATAGATATGTATATATTTTGAACCAAACGGGCTTCACCATTGGTTCAAAATATCAATTTGTGAAATGTACCACATTATCAAAAGGCACATTTATTTTGTTATCACATTTCACAAATTAAAGGAAAAAGCAACTTATGGAGCTAGCCACATTAATTTTGTGATGGAGTATTCAATGATTCTGTTCTTGATAATTGGAGAAGGTATATAAACTACCACATGTTATACGATCCCTGCAGCCTCCGTGCTAAATTATACATGGATTTGAACTGTTGACGTACGTCTAAACCACGTACACCAATCATGGAACAGATGTGACAAGTCTTATTACAGGGAATTCCTGTTAGGAGGTCCACCCTTTCCCCATAGCTGGTATTTGGACATGATTATTCTTTTTATAAATCAAAGTCGATCATTTCCTCACGACTTTGGAGCACCTAAACGTAAACTACCAAAAACATTCTGTCCAATCAACAAATTTCTGTTTATTGCTCATACGAGCATTACAAAAATATATGCTTGGGTTGGGTATATATGCTATAGACAACATATCAGACATGTCTCAAGAATTAAGGAGGATGACTTGGATTGGTGTTGTTAACTATATATGTAGGGGCTATATATATAGCAAGTAAATCAAAATTCCAAAAGAATTAATTAAAATGACGATGTTTGAGATGAATAAGTAATTAATCAGCTTGTATTTGTCTTATTCAGACAAAGAGTTGGATGATTATATATATTCCGGTAGATTTAAAGTATGTGGAAGCCTTAATAATTAAAGTTTTTATGATTCAACTTTTTGATATTCTAAATAGTGAGGTGACATAAACTGAGAATATCTGTGGGCATGAGATGAGAACTTAAAAAACACGTACAGTACAGGGATGATTCAGAACCTCTTAAATCAGTTAACTGTACGAATTTGTCAGCCAAGACTTGGTGTGTGGTCCTTGGATGTTTTAGTTGATCCATAACATGGTAATAGCTGAGTCACGTCCATGGCTGGCTGATGTAATTGTCGACAATTACGTACACCACATCGGAATCCCATTTAATTTGAAGAACAATGGCTTTCAGGTAATCTGGATAATATATGGGTCAGTCTTTTGATTGCATCAATGTACGTAATATATATATAGTTGATGCGAAGATATATGGTTTCATGAAATGGATTAGTCGACTCATTCTAGCCCCTGAATAATATTGGAGATCGATGAGAGATAGACGACTATCGTCTCCAAACGTTAAGATGTACATATATAACGTCACGTAAGATCATCTGCTCTGTAGGTGTAGGGGCTACATTATTTTTGTCATGGACCAGAAATAAAGAGAAACTAGTAATTTTAACGTAACCCCTGGGCCCTCCACTTTGTCCACCAAAACTTGGACACCAAAATAAAACCACAACCCTACAATGGGACAACCTCCTTAAAAAAAAAAGGACTCATTCGCTTTTGTTGCTCTGAGCTAAAAATGAACATATTTGCACTTACACGTCTTTCATTCTCCATCGCCTATGGCTAAGGTTAAGCTGTCCTTGTCATTGTGGATGGCATTGCCATTATTATCACATGGAAATTAAACAACATATATATTATATTACCCATGAAGCTAGGATGAATGCTCATCATCAGGAAGAATGGCAAGCCGTCCATCCTTAATATTGCAATGTATTTTTTCAACCAATTCAATAGAAACTATATAAAACAAAATCCAAAATAACTTGAACAAAACGATTGAAAAGAGAAACATGGGGTGGTGGGTCGGGAATAACTCCAGCACATTGTGTGGTATTACAAGTATATATGTTGCCCACTATTCCTACGTGCTCTCCAACGTTGCTCTCCACATTTATCTAACATATCCAATAAATGCAAGAACAATTCTCCTTTTCAATGCTTCCAATTCTTTGGACATTCACGTCATTCCTGCCATCGACATCGACATCGACATCCTCATCACCCTAATCCATTTGTACTCTTTGTTCGTTTTAATTCAAATGGAACAAGTGTTGGCAATATTATGAAAATTTAAACTATATTGAAAGCTAAGCAGGTAATGATCTACGTATATAGGTGGTGGTTAATAGATAATTAGGAAATGTACTCAAAACTAGACAAATTTATAAAAGAAAGAAGAAGTTTAGGACCATGACTCGTTGAGCTATGACTCGACTGGAGGGCCCCAACAGAAGGTGGCGTAAACGAAGGTGACCAGAGTTCAATTGGTGCTCATCTTTTCAATCTGATTTCTTGGTGCTGATGCCTTTCCACATGTAAGGTCAAATCAGCCTCTTCAACATTTTGTCATTGGCGCTTTCACTAAGTAAAAGGGATTGTTCTCCATTTTGGGTGCCATATTTGAAACCAGTACAATTTGTTTGAACGTTGACAGTAGCCAATTAAAAGGTGTTATCCTTTTTGTTGTATATTCAATTCAAGTCATTCTACAAGTTGGATAATTGGCGTGTCCCGTTAAGCTACATGATGCTTGTGGTGGCTTAGACTTAAGGATGTGTAGAGAGTGGAATTTAAAATTGCTATTTCAAGTATCTGTTTAATTGTATTATTCACTTTTGATTTTAAAAAATTAGTTCGAATTATATTTTAGACATAATTTTGAGATTAAGTACAAATAAATTATCTTGACTAACTCAAAATATTATAAATATGTTACAATATTAACTTTTAATATTGAAATCCAAAATGCAGCTTTTAGTAATTATTCATTATAGAAATATGCCAAGGCAAAAATAAACTAGATTCTTTGTGTATGCTAACGAATCATATGCTGGTTGCATTTTTCCTTATTTTTTTTAGGCAAAAGTTTCATTTTTTTGCAACAAGTTTAATTGTTGATATGAGAAGTGAAGCATATCCTCCATCCAAACTATATATTGTGTTCTTTTATTTCGTAGGAGGGCATCACTTCTTCAGAGAAACTGTAGAAATAGAGAATGAAAAAGAACTGTAGAAATGCTTTTTGTATTTTTGTGTATCTCTAACGTGATGTACATCCACCTATTTATACACTCTAGGTGATTTTAACTAAAGAAACAAATCAACTAAATATTAGACAACATCAATGTACATGATTTTATGAGAAAATGTAGGCTGATTAGATGTTGATAGTTGACTACCAAAGATTACATTAATATCCTTCCTCATACTTAAGGTGGTAGTGAAGACGATAACTTGGAGAAGATCTTGAAAATGTCGAGAAGAATGTGATTTGGTAAAAAAAATTAGCAATTTGTGTTTTAAATGAGATTGTGACAAGTTGTATAGTTCTGTGAAGCATATGATGACGTACAAAAGGACAATCAATCTTAATCTGTTTAGTTTGTTCATGAAAGACATCATTATAAACAATTTGTATGGCACTGTGATTATCATAAAATAGATGAACTGTTGAAGAAAAGGTGACATCAATTTTTTGAAGAAACCATACAGTTCAGAAGTAGTTTCAGCTAGGGCTCGATATTCTAATTCAGTGCTTGAGCAAAAGACAATCATTCACTTCTTACTACCCCAAAAAATAAGAGATATGTCAAGAAAGAAATAGTAGTCAATGGTAGATTGACAATCCGTTGGGTATCCAATTCAGTCAGCATCAAAGTATGCACATAAGTCTAGTGAAGATGAATGACTGAAGTAAAGCCCATGAAACAAGATGCCTTGAATGTATCGAATTATACAAAGAACATTAAAAAAGGAAGTGGTACAAGGTGCATCTATGATCTTATTGATAATGTGAACTGTATGAGCAATATCTAGACGAGTGACAGCAAGGTATATAAGACTACCAGCTAACTGTCGATAAAGTGTACCATCACTCAGAGGAGTTCCATTAGTGGCAAAAATATGATTATTAGAGTTGAGCGGAGTGCTAGCAATCTTAATGTCAGTAAGACCAGTACAAGAGATAAGCTCAGTAGCATACTTGGTTTAAGATAAGTAATAGCCTGAATCATCAGAAGATACTTCAAAAACTAAAAAATAGCTATAGGAACCTAAATCTTTCATTTCAAGTTATTGATGAAGATAAGATTTGAGATTAGTGATCCCTTGAGTGTTATCGTCGACATATCTTCAACATATAGAAGGAGAAGAGTGCACCCTTGATATATTTTTCAGATAAATAAAACATGGTCATAAGAGCAGGACATAAAACCAAGATGGTCTATGGTAGAGTAGAATTTAACAAACCATGATCGAGGAGCTTGCTTAAGGCCATACAAGGCTTCGCAAAAATGAAAAACTCTAATAGGTGGATAAGCATAACCAGGTGGAGGTTGCATATGTACTTTTTCATGAAGATCACTATTAAGAAAGATATTCTTGACATCCATATGGAATAACTCCCATTACTTGCTTATTGCTATGGCATTAAGGCTGTAGATTAAAAGTTAGGCAAGCGACTAAAGCAAAGGTATCCTCATAGACAATTCCATATTCATGAATCAACCCCTTTGAAATCAATCCTGCTTTATATCTTTCAACTGATCCATCAACTCGGGTCTTGATTTTGTAGTCCCATTTACAGCCAATAACTCATCTAAAGGGAACTCAACTAAGTCCCAAGTTTTGGTGTCATAGAAAGCCTATAACTCTTCCTCTATTTCTTGCTACCGCAAGGGGTTAGAATGACATGTCAATTGTGTTAAGCTTTTAGAGCTGTAAGGAGGACCTGTAGAAAAATATCAAGAAAAATAGACATGGTAGTGTTAGACAAAATTTGTGTGAGGTTTTATTGACACAAAATTTTGATATTGTGGAAAAAATTATGTTTTCAAAATGTGACATGTTTAAAGATTTGAAGTGTTTGAGATAGTAGATCCCAATATATATATCCTTTATGTTCTATCCCACCCTAGAAAACAACATAAACATGCTATGGGTTCAAGTTTGGTATGTTTACGAGGTAGTAATTAAACAAATCATGCATATATAAAAACTTTAATGAGATTGATAATCAAGAGCATGATTTAATAAGAGCTCATAGGGAGAGAAATTAATTATGATAGGTGATTGAATGTGATTGATAGTATAGAAAATAATAAAAGTTACTTCTTCCTAAGGGGTTTTTAGGATAAAAAGATGATATAAGAAGGGCTCAAATAGTATCAAGAATATGTTTATGTTTGCGTTTAACCCAATCATTTTTTTAGATGTGTTAGGACAGAATCTCTGAATGATGTTCCTTTGTTGATTAATAATATGAATGGATTTTGTTTCTTTATATTCCATTGCGTTATTAGTCTGAAATACTTTAATCTTGCAAAACAACTAAGTGTGAATCATATTAGCAAAATGAGAGTAAATGGAGAATAGTTAAGGTTTATGTCGCATTAAATAAGACTATGTATAGCAAGAAAACTCATAAAAAATATCACATAATATTTCATGTTACCCAAAGTTTCATGAAGTGTAGGAGCCCACATATTAGAATGAATTATATTAAAAGGAATTAAAGAGATAGAATCATTGAGAGAAAATGGTAAAGCATGAATTTTAGTAGTTGAAAAGGGACACAATCAAAGTGTATAGTCTTAACATGACCTAAGTTACTGTTAGAGAATAAAGACCTAATCTAGAGGTAGAAAGATGACTCAAATGTGAACCCATATATAAGAGGTGACAACATCAAGAATAAGCTTTGAAGGAAGATTTAGTGAAGTAAACTCAAACAGTTGTCCAACCTTATGTCCTTTCCCAAGGGTCTTTCCCATCTATAGATCCTACACAATGTAACCATGACTCGAAAAGGATAAGTTAATACCAAGTTTACATAATTGTCCAACGAAAATAATACTTAGTGAGAATTTGGTAATGATAAAATTTTAAGGTTAATGTAATTTAGATGTGTGAATAGTACCTATATTTTGTACATATATAGTAGATGACACTTTTAAAGATTAAACAATAGAAGAATCAGAGGCCATATGCTACATGCATAATTGAGATACCAAGAATTTCTAGTACTTGATGTGACAAAAAGGGCAGAGGAAGAGATTGTACTAGAATCTGGTTGAAGTTGTTGAAGAAGGACATGGAGGTCCGTTAAAAAGAATTTGAGAGAGGTGTTTTCTTGGTCCCTTTATGGCAACAACAATAGTGGAGTAAGCTGGAGAGACTTAGAATAATTACCTTATTTAAGGTGTTGTTTGATCTATTTTCTACATTAAAAGATGTGATATCTGGGCTTTTTGTAGTAGCTGAAAAATCCTTTATAAAACTTCTTACTTGAGTTGTGTGAAATTTGAGACGAAGTATAAGTTACAAGGAGAATATTAGTAGATGGGACAAATTTTTCCATGTAGAGCATATTCAGGTGACTTTCCTCTAAGATGAGCTCTTTAATGATAATGTCAAGATTATTTAGGGAAGAAGAAAGTTGTGAATGAGTTTAAATTCATCTTTGAGACTTATAATTAAATTCCATATATGTTGACGATCTTAAAGATTTACGTAGATCACAGTAGCATCAAGACTAGGCTAGAGAAGATCACTAATGTTGTTTGATCTCAAAGTTTTTACAGTTTAGACACATAACTGTTTATTGTCTTTCTAGGTTGTTGTTGTGTGCGATGAAGTCTCCTATATAACTAAAATCGGTGGACATCATCTGATACAGAATAACGGTTTTTCAAAAATTTTCATACCTCCTTAGCTATTTCAAAGCATTGAAAGTCAAGTTTGATGACTTTAGCATATGTATTTTGAAACCATATGTCCACTTGATGGTTCATTCCATCCCATGCCACCAATGGTTCGTATATACATCGATGTCTTCTTCTTTCTTTTAAGTGAGTTAAGGTATTTTTCTAGTAACAATATGCCAAAGAAATTTTTCCTTAATAAAGTTGCACATTTCCTCAACCCAAAGATCATATTTTTGAAGCAGTTAAATATGATATTCATAGGGTTAAGAATGCATTGGAAAGTTTATAGGCATCTATAAAGAAAGAAAACAATAAAATAGGGAAAAAACCTGCTTATAGAGATAGAATTTGGTTATTTTGACCTTAAAATTAGTTTCAAAACTTCAAAAAACCTTAAGAACCAATTAGATTTAAAGAGAACCTAAATTAAAATATACTGAACCGAGAGGTCAAAGTATCAGTCAATTCGTTTTTAAACCGAACCAAACCAAAGTGATGGGTTTGAACTGAACTAAGGAGGAGAGGGCACGTGGACAAATAAGATGAGCATACTTTTATAAATGATGTAAAAGCATCTGTGTTGAGATGGCAAGGAGTTGGCAATGACATGTCAGTTGACATGGTAGGTGATATGGTAGATGACATGGTGATGACTAAGATTTTGGGTTATGTGGCAGCTAACGTGGCACTGACATGTTTTTCCATCTCTTGTGACTAAATAGTGTCGCTTTGCCTAGAAGCTAAATGATATCGTTTAGATAGTCTTCCTTTAGACACGTGCAATTAGGGTTTTAGAATTCAGTGGCTTTGGGCGGTACGTGATGGTGGATGAGGAGGCTTCTAGTGATGATTTTACGCCATTGTAATATGCTCAAGAAGAATAACAATTGGGTATATGAAAATTATTTTTAGAGCAGATTTAGAAACTTAGAATATAAAAGCAAATTGCTTTGATAAAGAATGAAGAAGGATCTAGAATTATGACTCCTTTTGTTATAGAAGAGGCTCTGATATCGTGTAAAAATAGAGAAGGAAGAAAATAAAAATAAAAATGCTCTCTTTATTTCTATATGTCTCTAATGTGATGTACATACTCTTATTTATACACTTTAGGTAACTCTAATTAAAGAAACAAATCAACTAAATATTATACAACATTAATGTACATGATTTTAGGAGAAAAAAAAGGTTGATTAGCTATTGATAATTGAGCGCCAAAGATTAGGTTAATAGAAACAATTGTAACATTCTTCTTTTTTTAAAAAAAATATTTTAGTTTAGGGATTAATTGTCAAGATTCTCTGTAACATTACCAAACCAACTCCAAACGCTTATATTTAGGCGCGCCTTTTTCTAAAAGTTGTTATCTCTTAACAGAAAAATTGTTTTTAAAATGTTATATTATAATAAAATAAGGTTACCGCCAACGGAGGACTAAGGATTATTGTTTTGTTGTTTCTATAATGATATTTCACATGTAAATAAAGCATTTTATCCAGTTGAAGTACCGTTTTTAATCCTATACATGATGCATTTTATGATTTTGTAAAATGCTTTTCTATGGCTTCATCTTTATGTAGAGGTAAACAATCTGAGGTTGTTTTCTGGTACTTGGAAAAGAGACGTGTGAGTGAGTTTACGGTTCCGCTTGAGCTAACTTTAACCTCGACCACTGACTTTTGGGGCGTGGAATTAGAATTTCATTTATAAAATTATGAGGGCTAGGGTTGACAAAGTTTAGATTTAGATTTAGATACGGAGTAGAATTGGGCAGACGACAATATCTATGAGAGAATCAAAAGGGGACCACCAAAAACATGAGGGGGGGATCCTGATTCCTGCATACCTGCTCTACTCTGCTTTAGAATCATCACCCAGGCTACGTTTTTTTTTTTTCTTTTTTTTCTTTTTGTCTTCGACTCATATTATTCAGACCTCCTCGGTTTGATGATCCAATCACGTTCCTCATTTATCAAAAAGGCATGTCTCTTGGAAAATAGCAATTCTGTTCTGTCCCCACTGAATTATTTTTTAGTTTTAAGAGTTTTGAAAAATCAAAATTTTCTGCCCCCGGTACATTGTTATCAGAAGGAAAACATCAACCGCCCATGTTTCCCAGAGACACTATCTTCGTATTAGGAAAAAAAAAAAAAAAAAAGTCAAGTGTAGAGCAGATCTGAAGGGGTTTGTGGGCGGATTTTGTGACACAGCCTATGGTTGGGACAAATGATGACCTAAAGCTGGAAAGACAAACCCATAGCTTTGGCCTTATACATACAAGTTGCAAGAAAAGTGGCTGCTGTTTCTTCGATCCGGTCTCCACCACTCATGTAACGAAACCTAGCTCCTTCCCTCCGTTGATTAATCTGTAGAAGAATTATGCTCAATGGAAAAGGGTCAAAAGCATGCCTGCAAGAAGTCCTAATATCAACAATCCACACGATCCATTCCTCCCCTACTCCTAGCTCAGATATAAATGTAGAAAGAAATATATTCCCTTCCCTTGCCATCCTATCAATAAAACCAAAACACCCATAGATTTTCTTTTACTCTTTCCAGGGCCTTCGGCTTTGTGGATCTCTCGTATCCTTTACTTTCACATCAACACCTTCTCTCCCCACCTCTCTTCAATCATGGCTGCGAAATTAACTCTCTTTCTTTTCCTTCTCTGATGGTCCTCAATCGTCTTTAAGAAGCAGAAGAAGCTTGGTATATGTATACACACGATTGAGATTGAGCTTGGCCTAGGAACCTTTGATTGTATGTACAGCCCAAGATACATGGTATTCAGTAATGAAATTAAAGATATATCTTCCAAGAGAAACTTGGATTACACCTTACACGAAGAATGTTTTGTAGATGACAAGGTGATTCAGTAATAATTTTCTCAGGACGTAATGTACATCGTGAAGGAAGTTCCACCCTTAATGTCTACAAGAAAGCAAAACAAAGATCAATTTGAGTTATTCTAAAGACAGAAATACGTGCATATTTCAAATTTCTGTCTAATCTCTTCGTTCTTACATAAACTAAAGACCAATTAGTAAAGTTTAAGGGTATGCATAATCAACTACCATGGTAAGTAACTTTGAGGTAAAGGCCTAAGAGTTCAACCTTTGTAAGGTTGGAACTTAATGTAAACCCAAATAAACAACTCTATATAAAATGATCAAAATTCTAATTTTAGTCTAAAAGAGAAATTTCCTAATTTAAGAAAAAAAAATAATTTTTTCATAAACATTAACTTGAGCAAAAGTTCCGTTTGATTTTTACTGGAAATTAACTTGTAGGTAATAAAGCAAGCCTGAAAAGTTGCATCGCACCTTAGGTTTGTCTAGGACGGTGAAACTCCCCCTTTATGATTTGTTAAAATGTCTTTTCTTGAAATAATGATGGTGTGTTGGTCCATCAATTTTAGCCATCACATAAAGTATTTCATACATGGTTCTTAGATCAAGTAAATTTTTAGTTTCAATCAAAATCTCTTCTTATTTTTTCAGTCAAAATTAATCTATTTGAACCATAAAATGCATTAAGGTTATGATAAGAAAAGATAAGGAAACAGTAAAGGCGTTAAACATATTGAAAAATAACAAATTTAATTAGTATCCAAAACAAGGTTGGGGCAGTCATGAGTGGATGCACCCTCAACCTAACTACCTGTCTCCCTGATTTAATAAGTTCAAGGGAAAGAGAGGAAATCCTTGAGAACCACAATCTAATTAATATGCGTTATGTCCATACTAGTATATCCACATCTACTTTGTAAATGCCCGAGTTGGTGGACCGTGTTGTTTTTTGAATGAAAAATAAAAACTAATTTGTTATTCCTTAACTTTAAAGAAAATTGTTAATTTGTAGAACATTATGGGTCATGCCCCTCAGGCCCAAATTCCCTTCTCTTAAGTCACCAAAATGAGGAGGAATTTCATTTCTTAACAAAGTTACAAATGAATAGGAGAGAGAAAAAGGTAGAAAAGGGAAAACTTAGGTGTCATTATCAACCATTAAAGATGTGTGACCCCATTACAAAATACCGGTGATACCTGTGAGTCTGTGACACCGGTCTCTGGACTCTGATCTCGATTTTTCTATTCGTTTTCACAACAACGGTGTTATTATCAACCAAACATACCATAATTTATATTATGGAATGGCTGAATCCTACACTTTATTAGAAATTATGGTTCTTGGTTGATAATGATACTAAACGTGTCATTATCAACCGATGGTTCGTCGAGCTGTTTATTGAAAGTCGTGAAAGCGAATAGTCATGAAAGCGAATACTTCGCGCAAACTTTATATGGGAAAAGTCTCTCGGGTTGATATCGGCATCGTGGAACTCTCCTACCTTTGACTGGTGTCCCATAATTTCTAGTAAAGTGTAGGATTCAGCCCATCCAAACTGAGGCTTTAAGGGCCTCCATGTCTACAATAGTTTCCAAACTTCATCGAATTAGAGTTGCCAGATAAAAATACTTAGAATTCCTATTTCCAAAAGCAATACTTTGCTCACTGACCGTTGTAACTGGTACAATTTTTCTTGCTCCAACACAAGCTTGCATTTATTTTCAGAACTCCTCCTCAAGCCCAGTTAAGTAAACTCCTTTTATCAGAATTTTATGATCGTCATTTTTTGACCTGACGAAGCACTCATAGAATTACACTTAAAGATGATTTTGGCACAAATAAATGGTTGGTCGGATGCATCAGCAATTAAAATCAACCGGAATGATAGGATAGTAGTATCCTCTATTTATTGATAATCTTATAAAATTGATCATTTTCTTTAGCTGATTTGATGAGCTGATTACATTAACTGTTTGTCATTTGATGTT
>JANIHY010000004.1:19883873-19904430 GCA_027479065.1 Erythroxylum brevipes | reverse complement strand
ATAATATAAATAAATAAATTTAACATTAACAATTAAACATTTTTTTACTATTATTAGGAAAATAAAAAAACACAATAAAAAATAAAATTGAAACCAAATGGCCACTAAATATTTGTGGTTCTTTCAATGGCATGTTTTCTTATAGAAACAAAAGCAGTTGCTCACTTCATCCATGTTAATGATCCTCCATTCTAAATGAACTTATCCTGATTTTCAAATATTCCATTTGTAAAGCACAGTCACTAGCAATGACTCAGGAGCTTCTAATGCGTCTGGTTCTAACGATAGTGAATAGTTAAGGATCTAGAACAATCAGAAGTGAAATTCACATAAATAAGTTTAAAGAAAGCCTCCGTACCAGATTAAGTCATTGGAACTACATTCCGTCGAACAGAGAGAGTTGCTAGCGAAAGTACAATCAGGATCATCAACTTTCAGATCCTGACTTCTGCACTTCACTCGCAATCTGAAAGGTACAACCTAACAGAGAGGAATTGCATTTGATTAATTCTTTGTTTCAATCAAACAAAACCAGAATTTCTAGAACAGCAAACAAGCGATGCTTTCATTGCAATAACTTAATTATTATCCTCCAATAACTATTTTTCAGAAGATGGAAAGTGAGGATCGGATGACTACATGAGATCTGCATGTATACTTAATTAAAAGGAAGCTCAGATGTGCTTGATCACTGTCCATGGCAAATGGTATATAGTAGCAGGCCATTGATAAAAGAAAGAAACTATCATCTAATTATCCTCAACTTGAGAGAGGTGAATTTCACCAGATTAAGGACCCATAATTGCAAAACTGTGACAAATTCCCAATTCAATATAGCAGGCGAGTAGAGTAATAGAGTAATCAGGTTGATCCAAGACTATTCACAATACCAGGTAACAGTGAACCATCACAGTACCTGTGAATGAAAGAAAGTGTACAGAGTACAGGCACAAAAATTATGTAGTAAAGATATGAAATAAAAACCCAACATAGAATTTGCGACTAGTATAGCTCCAAACCGTTTTGCTGTATCGGAAGTCACGTTTTGGAAGAAAATGCAGAGGCAAATTACAAGAAGCTGGAGCTTTCACCAATAGGAATAATTTAGTAGGACCTAACCAGAAAAGAACAAGAAAACAATTAAGGACTAATCAATTTCTACCTTCCCCCATATCAAGACATACTATTTGTCCAACTACCTGGATAATTCCCAGACCCTGCATCCTTAGAGATCAGCATACGGATGACCTGTTAGATGAAATCACTAACAGTGAGCGCCATAAAAGAAAAACCACAACTTGGGTTGTTATTAGCACCAAGAGGAACCTTTCTCGAAAGCCCTTCCGCGAGTCTAGTTTTAATGAAATCAGCAATCACGTTTCCAATACGATTCCCATGTGAAAAGCACAACTCATACACGAACTGGGGTCGCGCCGGAGTGGGTCCAAGAGCTATGACGACGCTCTCAATACCCGGAATTTCACTAATTATCTGTTGCAAAGCAGCGTCCACTCTACTAACTGTATTGACCACTTTCTCAAGTCTCCTAATCCCGCGTTTAACCTCTCTCATTCTGCCAACAACCTTTCTTCGAGAAGATGCCTTCAATTCAGTTTGTGTAAGAGTCACCTCCTATAACCAACACATACACAATCTTACAGGATCAAATCAAAAATAAATAAATTCCAAAAACGTGAGAATAGGGTTATTTGCGGTGAATACAAGTTCTTTGTACTCTGCTTGTAGGGCATCAAATTCCAGATTGGTATCTTGCAATGTGCTGCATTTAAACAACTGTAAGTATCTTATAGTCATTTAAATTCAGTGCAATATAAAATAAGAAAAGGAGAGAAGAACTAGGCATGAGAGAACGGACGAGGGAATCTGCTGGTGCATGTAGAGTACAAAGCCGATGATGCTTTTAGTGAGGTGGAAGATCACAGAACCGTCAATGGAATCGGCACTGGTCTCTACTTCCGTCCACTCCATCTCTGACCTCTCTTCTCGCTTCACACTTTCTGATTTTTCAGATTTGAAGCTTTTTTGGGCGGGAAGTTACGGATCCATCTGCCACGTGTACCTTTTTATTAAATCGCATTTCCTTCTGATCCTACGGCCACTAGTGGATGTTTATTAATTGATTATAAAAATTAAATTTGATCAAAATTAAAGATAATTGGCCAAAAGATAAAACTCAACTATGGATAATTGTACAAAGCCCATGAGTAATTTTACAGCCCAATAGGCCTAGGCCCACCAACACAGTGCGACTGCAGCTGCTCAGACCCAGATCCATATCCATCATTTTCTGGGACTTGTGGACAATTTCTTACAACTAAATCATCGGAAACACTGACACATCTTTGGGTGATGCTACGTCAGTCAATGTTGTGACGTACGAGGGTCTATCAAAAGAACCAAACAGTCGGCAGCATCTGCAAATTATTTGCATGGTTAGGTTAGGAAAGAATTGCCCTTTTATAAATCAGCAATTGATTTGCGTATTTGTTGTCCATAGTACCTTGGAAGGAAGAGCTCAACCTCAGCTAACTCATACACCATACCGTTTCAAAGCTTTGCTCAGACTGGGCATGACGTTATACGCTTGATACGATCGTCTTAGTTCGATTATGGAACCCACCTGGACAAATTTAAGGCTAATTAGAGTTTTTGCACAATCTCATCTACCCTATAAGATGATGATGATGCCCAACAACCAAAACCCTTATATCCAAAGATTCAATTGCTCATCTTTACTATATTTCATTTTAGTGATCAGCACTGCTCCTCAATGGATGCCAGAATTGCTCCATTTTTACCTGACGCATGCTACATAATGATATCAAGTAAGTGTAAGTACATACACAAGGCATCGTACTTACAATGATCAGAACTGATGTGAACCCGATTGCAAATCCCTCATTGATACGGCGCAAATTATGGTCGAGGACCGATGATGTAGTTGCCAGAATGCTCAACAATAGCCCTCCTGCAGGATCAACAATAGTGAAATAGAGTTAAGAAAAAATCAGCAAATGAACTTGCAGCAGAGGACTAGGATTATCAAGCAACTTTGAGATGGGAATTTACCCCAAAATCGCGTTGAAGCCTGAACTTTTGCAAGGTACTCAATGGTAGCCTTCCCAGGTTTAATGTTCGGTATCCTAGCACCCATCTTATTCAGGTAGTCAGAAATCTCCTTTGGCAAGTTGGCCTGGACATGGCATTAACAACGGGTGAGATTAGCTAATATTCCACGAACAGTATCATTCTTAGTTGACTTCTCAGTTCCCAAAACGCGGATCAATGTACTAGCTGCTGGTAAACAATCATGGTTTTAAAAGCAATACTTTCTGCTTATCATAAATTCACTCATAGCACAGGAAGGCAAGTTCCGCAAAGAAATTCACATTTGTGATTGTAGAGGATCAACAGGACTACCACTATTTTAGCATCGGTAAAATAAATAGTTTCATTCATCTGCTCATAAACACCACAAATACCATAACACTAATAAACAATCTGAGCTCTTGGGCTGAAATATAAATTGTGGCCCCAAATCTATAGAGAATTTATCAAAAGTGCTATTTACAATGTTTATAGGAAGATATTGCTTGATTTCAGGCCTCCATTACCATGGACAATTAAGTTAAGAGTAAAAAGCATGTCCATATCCAAAACATTATCACTGTCCATTTCTTACCATTGAAACCATTACTGATTTAGATATAAAGTACCTATATCAGTCAAGCATTGAAACATTCGCATGGTATAACAGCGAGTTACCAAGAAGCTTGCACACAATACAATAATTGACATGATATAACAGTGAGTCATCAAGAAGCTTGGGCACAAGCCTTAGCGCCTATCTAGCTTAATTAAGTATAGCATCGCAGCAAGAGAACAACACAAAAATTGGTCTCCAGTAAGATTCTATCTTATCGCATTAAAAGTTAAAGAGGGACAGGTTTTTGGAGTTGCTTACTATATCAAATATATTGAACAAAAAGACAAAAAATGCATAGATTGAGTAGTAGACCCAAGGCTCAGCACCAATAGAAGTTTCAGGATTCAGTATCTCCTTAACATGCTCCCAGAAAGGCGAATCAAGGATACTGCCATCAAAATTTCACGTGTCAGAGAGTTTAAGATCGGAGCCCATTAAACAACATGCAGTCTCAGATCCAAGGAAGACTCAGATAATGGAAAATCTTAACAATTCAGAAGGCAACAAAGAGGATTTCACACTCAAGATTCCTTTTAAAAAATCAAGAGAACATATATAATCCAGTTTTGAAAGTTACCTTGCTATGATACTAGGAATTGCCAGGAGATAAGTGGTAGTGAGGATAGGCTGCATTCCTGATGGATTAATATTGAAAGGGATATAAGGCTCTACTTCATTGATTGGGGAATCCTCCCTGTACATAACACAATGGAGTAGAAGGAATTGTCAAACTACTACTAATTTTAGTCAAAGCATAGGCAACAAAATAAACTGCATTCAGGATAACCAATTATTATTCAATCACACTTTACAGGGTTACCGTTGGCTTTGTGCCAAAATATGTGATAAGTTCAGAAAACCACAAAGGTATTACCGCACAGAAGAGGCAAGTTTAAAGCCATAAAATTGCAACTTTATCTTCCTGCAACCCTCTGTCACCACAACAGCCCACATAGTAACTATTGTAAAAACACCAAACACAGCCAATATGTATGGCCACCAACTGCCAGAACTCCCTGCATTACAAATGAAAGCCAAGAACAATTAAGAAATCCTATGCTCATATCAATATACTTAAGCAAGTTACAAGACAGCATATGTGGACATATCTGTATCAAAACTATGAAACTAATTCTATAACCTGCATAAACAAGATTTTATCATGAAAAAAAAAAATATATTTGATTTACTTTTAAAGGGCAGGGGCAGCAAGAGGCCATATGGAAAGAACTCATTCTTAGCCCAGGTTAGTGTAAGCAGAATCTGAAAGAATTCAGATGTACAACCTTTACCTTTTCAATAAATTTAATGTAGGCTGGAAAGATTAAACATTCAAATAAGAACCAAGTATTATTTCTTCAATTTGGCAAAAGTATATACTGTATTCTAGAACTAAATACACATGTTAGGTGCACATATTTTATAAAATCACCCTCAAAACTGAATGAATTGGAATTTAGGAAGATGATTTTTGGTCATATACCTGAAAACTGTGACAACATCTTGTACAATGTATCAGTGTAGCCCGTCAAAATTCCCACACATATAATCAGAGACGAACCTTGACCTAATATATCAAATAACAAAAAGGAAAGAAAATGGCATCGTGTACTAAGAAAAACAAAAAAGAATGAACAAGGACCATTAATTAATTTAAAGATGTAAAAACCCGTATCAAAACCAATTTATTTCCGGTCTTAGTAATTGTATCCACATTGGCAACAAAGAAGGAAATGTAAACAACCAAACAACTGGACAACCAAAGAAAAAATGAGATTAACAATGCAAAAGTGACAGATAACTTATGTGCTGTTGTATTGCAGAACAGATGGAAGAGAAATACCAAAGCCAGATTCTGATATTGTGTCACAGATCCATGTCATAGTCATTGCACCACAGACTAAAAGTAAGGAAGTCACCATCACATGCTTGGCCCTGCAAAAGCAACACTAACTCTAAGGTAAGAATAATCTTTTCACACTATTCACGAAGCCCACTATAAAAAGACATATGTGCAATGCTTATATAAACAGGGAAAAAAAATAACCAATACGTTAAAACATCCCATGATGCAACAGCATTAACACATGTTTGGTTCACCAATCAAAGTAAAAGATGAATATCCAGGCATCATTAAATAATGAAGATATGATTATCAAATCAAATGAGGTGCTGAAACATAGCTCTTGACACTTTACCTTTGACTGGAAGCATAAATTGAATAGGGCAGCGAATAACAAGCAACCACAACAGCTTCAAATATTGCAAAACCAAGTGAAATCCACCATCTGAGACAGGTAGAATAATAAATGTACTCATAACCCAATAAAATTGAATGATCAAATAATAAAGACTTCATTCAGTAGCAAGGCCTCGTCTCACTGCTTAAAATGAATAACTAGACACACATATAACTCTTGATCCTCTCATAGCCATCTAAGCCTTCTTTCCGCAGCTTTACAAGGGAAGGAACGACATGACACAGCACCTGAGAGTGTAAATTCGTAGAAGTTAGCAAATAATATAGAGCAATGATGCTGGAACCTTTATTTAGATGAAATGAAAATAAAGAAATCCCATTGAACCAATTTTATTTCAATCTTACAACTTTTGAACTATCAAGAGTCAAACAATGGAGGTAAAACAACTGGCATGAAAGACAACGAAAATATTTTTCCTATTCCTTTATGATGCCCCAGTCAGGAGACTCTCAACCAAATCACAAAGCTCCAAAAGCTTAAAAAACCCTGTCAACTTTTTGACACTGATGAAGAAAGAAAAACAAGTATTTTTCCCCCTTAAATTTGTGCTATTTGCATATGATGAACAAGTGAGTTGATATAAGAAATATGTTAACCTGCATAAGTATTGAAGCAAATATCTGGGGACTGATTCCAAGCTGGAAAAATGACAGTTTTAGCTCTGCTGTGAAATCACCAAGTTCATCTGTCAGAAAGAAATAAAACAGAACTCATAAGAACAAAGTTGGAGTCACCTGTTCAAAAGTTCTGATGTACTCAAGACAAATTGAACTGATCGGATTGCCCAGAATGACATCTAGCATTCATTTGCTTGCATTTAAACATGCACATACAAATATTTAAGGTAACTCACCAACAGATCCTGAAACAAAGCTGAGGTAATCTTGAGGTATCAACCTTCTATCAAATCCAGGCAAAGGAATGAAATATCCAACACGACTAATAACTATTAATACAGCCGTCACAAATAACCTTCGCCTAATCTCACTCTTAAAAAATGCCTCGGCAGCATCACTCACTACAGAACTTATCCTTACAAAATTAAGAAACCTATTTCGGAACATTTTTGGCGGTAGTAACTGCAAAGTATTATAGTTGCTAACATCAGACACAGCTTCGTCATCAGGTCTTGATGGTACAGATGTTAACTCTGTATTTGCATAGTCACTTCTTAGCTGATTCGAAGAATGAACTGAGAAGTTCTCATTTGCTCCACCAAGCAATGAAAACTGGCTCCTTCCGAGTTGCCCCAGCTTAACGTTGATAGTGAAAGAGGGTTTTGTACCAAAAGAACAACCACCCGGAAGATTCTTTAAGTTGGCATTTTTACCTGCAACACATTTTTAATTATCATGGATAAGAACAAGAAGCATGAATCTTACACCCAAACGCTCGTCTATTAGAGATGCACAACGATAACTTTGGCACGGAAAATCGATTATTTTCCAACTAACAAAAAATTTGGCTCTTACCTCGTGGTCTTGCAGGTAGAGCGCCAAGTAGCTGGGGAGCAAAACGACGAGTTGCTTCCATGAAGGCGGTGCTTGCGGCGGTGCCTCCACTTTCAGTCACACAAACCCGGACTTCTGTAGGGGCTCCACTTTCTTCTAAGATTGTTTTTTTTTCTTACTACGATAATATAACTAATTGTTTTTAATTTTTTTTGAAGAAATAATTATAATATAACTAAACTAATTGTTAACCATTGGCATTTAGATAAATATTTATAATAATAGAAAATCGTCAATTATAATTGATATCAATTATAAAATTCATTTTGATTATTTTATAACATTTAAAAAATTATGATGTGCCCTAACCCCTCTTGCTAAGACCATTCCACCACCACGGCCAACCCTGAACCAACCGAAGCTCAACTTAGTGGACATGAAGTTCCAGATCGAGGACGTAACCGTCTACTTCCCTTACGACTACATCTACCCGGAGCAATACGCCTACATGGTGGAGCTCAAGCGTGCCCTCGATGCCAAAGGCCACTGTCTCCTAGAAATGCCAACCGGAACCGGCAAGACCATCGCTTTACTCTCACTTATCACTAGCTACACTCTCTCTAAACCCCAGACCCCTATAAAACTCATCTACTGCACTCGCACCGTTCATGAGATGGAGAAAACCTTAGCCGAGCTCAGATTGTTGCACAACTACCAAATCATGCATTTGGGTCCCGCCTCCAGGATTTTGGCTCTCGGATTGTCTTCGAGGAAGAATTTGTGTATAAATCCTAGTGTTTTGGCCGCCGAGAATCGAGACTCTGTTGATGCGGCTTGTCGGAAGTTGACGGCTAGTTGGGTTCGGGCCTTGGCAGCGGAGAATCCCAATGTTCCCACGTGTGACTTCTTTGAGAATTATGAAAGGGCGGCTTCTGGAGCATTGTTGCCACCTGGGGTTTATACACTTCAGGTAGAAAGGATCTTTCTGATCTTCAATTACAATAGTTTTTGCTTGTTTGTATGTTATTGAACATTTGCTATTGTGATCAGGATTTGAGGGCTTTTGGCAAAGAGAAGGGGTGGTGCCCGTATTTCTTGGCTCGGCATATGGTGCAGTTTGCAAATGTGGTGGTTTATAATTACCAGTACTTGCTTGATCCTAAGGTCGCTGGGATTATTTCCAAGGAAATGCAGAAGGAGTCCGTTGTGGTGTTTGATGAGGCGCATAATATTGATAATGTTTGTATCGAAGCACTTAGTGTCAGTGTCAGAAGACAGACGCTTGACGGGGCTTCAAGAAATCTCACTAGGATGCAACATGAGATTGATAGGTATGATATCTTTAGCCATTTGAGTGGATCCTGTTTCCTTTCTAATGCGCCACAACCTTATGGTTTGAAATTCCTTGCTGGGCCTTTCTTTTCTAAATGTTGTGAAATTAGTATCTCATGATATTTGGTTCACTCTGCCAAAAATATGAAAATAAAGCACCAAGTTGATTTTTTTTTCTATACTTTCTGCAAAACTAATCCTCTAGGCTAGACTTTAAACTTTGCTTAATTTTCTATAAACTAAACTTTACTTACATTCTTCATTTTATTGGAATGCTAGGAAGGTTCAAGGCCACTGATGCTGGTAGATTGCGTGCTGAATATAACCGACTAGTTGAGGGTTTGGCACTTAGAGGGGATCTAGCTGGTACAGAGAATGTTAATATTCTACTTCTTGATTCTAAATATCTAACTCTTCTTTCAGACAATTTTCTAGTACTCATTTGTTATTTCCTTCCCTTCTCCCAACAAAAGATACTTTTCTTTTTCTGCAGCCTCAGATTCTTGGCTTGCAAATCCTGCCTTGCCAGATGATATTCTGAAGGAGGCAGTTCCTGGAAACATACGACGAGCAGAGCATTTTATGCATGTCTTGCGCAGATTGGTCCAGTATTTGGAAGGGCGGTTGGATACTGATAATGTTGAGAAGGAGAGCCCTGTTAGCTTTGTTACCTCTGTAAATACCCATGCAGGGATTGATCAAAAAGCACTGAAGTTTTGTTATGATCGACTTCACTCACTTATGATGACCCTGGAAATAACTGACACAGATGAGTTCTTACACATCCAAACAATTTGTGATTTTGCAACACTGGTGGGGACATATGCTCGTGGGTTTTCTATTATAATTGAGCCTTTTGATGAGAGGATGCCCCATATTCCTGATCCAGTATTGCAGGTTGCTTCTTCTTCTTCTTCTTGCAAGCTTGGCATTACTTCGTTCTGTATAGCTTTATGTGTGTCTTTTTCATTTAATGTCGAGGGATCAGTCTTTTTTCCCTAATATTTTTTATTTAATTTTGATCTCTGTCAATCTTTTTAATTCCAGCTTAGTTGCCATGATGCTTCTCTGGCCATAAAGCCTGTATTTGACCGATTCCAGTCAGTGGTAATTACATCTGGAACTCTAAGTCCAATCGATCTCTATCCTCGCCTTCTTAATTTCCATCCTGTTGTTAGCAGAAGCTTTACAATGTCGTTAACAAGGGATTGCATATGTCCAATGGTCCTCACACGAGGAAGGTATGATATTTTAAGTTGGAACTTATTTATGGAATGGATCTTGGTATTTGACTTCCAATATACATTTATCTTGTTAAATTGCGTAACAGTCAGTTTACCTGTGTTGCATTATTGTTTGCAGTGATCAACTTCCGGTAAGCACCAAATTTGATATGAGAACTGATCCTGGTGTTGCAAGGAATTATGGGAAGTTGTTGGTGGAAATGGTCTCTGTTGTTCCAGATGGTATTGTGTGCTTCTTTGTCAGTTACTCATATATGGATGGAATTATCAATTACTGGAATGAACATGATATTCTAAAGGTGATAAAGCGCCCTTGCTATCACTTTGAGATTACTGCGACCTCTTGCATATTACCTGACACTGATGTTACTGCAGGAAATAATGCAGCATAAGCTAGTTTTCATTGAGACCCAAGATGTGGTGGAAACTACATTGGCCCTTGACAACTATCGTAAGGCTTGTGATTGTGGCAGAGGTGCAGTTTTTTTCTCTGTAGCAAGGTATGCAAGATTGATGCTAAACTTTTTATGGCAGGAATATAAAATTGTAAGTTTGTATGACATAGTATTGAGATTACAGGGGAAAAGTAGCTGAAGGAATTGATTTTGATCGTCACTATGGCAGACTGGTGATCATGTTTGGTGTCCCTTTCCAGTACACATTAAGCAAGTATGTTTTCCCCCTTCAATCATCTTTTGCCAAAGTGAGGCTTTATAAATTGAATTGATAATCTCCTTAAAAAATTAACTTTTTTGAAAATGGACAAATCAACTGGGATGTGTTGGTATATGAGATATCCACCAATTTTTGAATACTAACTTGAATTAATGTCACAATGGCTTTATTGCAGAATATTAATAGCTCGATTGGAGTATTTAAGGGATACGTTTCAGATAAAGGAAGGCGATTTCCTTACTTTTGATGCTTTGGTATGATATTGGTTCCAGTTTGAATCTGCAGCAATCATATTTCTTTAAATATAGGATTGGAAAACGTATCTCTATCTTATATAAATTAGAAGTTGGTTAATGGAATTTTATTGAATCAGAGACAAGCTGCTCAATGTGTAGGCCGAGTGATCCGGTCAAAGGCTGACTATGGAATGATGATATTCGCAGACAAAAGGTATGACCTACATTGTTTCATCCTTTCAATATGGTATTCACAATGCCTTTTAGCTAGTGTGAGGAACTCACTCATAAACAAAGTGGCTATGCTTTGTCAGTTTTGCATAGGAAGATATTGGGAAGTAAATGCATAATCTTTAACAATCTACGATTGTTACATCTTGAATTGTTTGGGCAACGTTCATTTGTGTCATCGTCTCATAGGTTTAGCATTGATCATATGGATGTTCATAAATATCTAACAGATTTATGTTCGCATAATATGTTCTTTTCCAATGTGTGCAGATATAGCCGCCATGATAAGCGCTCTAAATTGCCAAGTTGGATATTGTCACATTTACGCGATGTAAATCTGAATTTGAGTACTGATATGGCACTACATATTGCAAGGGAGGTATGTCCTTGCATCATAATATTGTCTACACTTTTTCTCAATAGTGAACTTATGATCCATAGAAGATGAGCCCCATAGCTTAGGAACCAAGTTGTAGATGTATTGACATGTGGAGAAGTTTTGCTATTTCTAAGTAAGCACATTGCCTCATCTGTCTAATTTGAAAATATTTTCCGGAGCTAGATTTTCTATTACATGTTATTTCTCCTTTCAGACCTATATCACCCATGATATATGCCGTCGTGTGCCCAAGGACATCTATATCGCCTGAAGTTGTGTAATCTGATGAGGATTACCAACCAATGATGTTAAACATAGGTGCTTTTTGTTTAATCTGCCTGGTTGGTTAAATAAACCGGATAGTGGAATTACGTGAATTCCTGAAGGCTAGAAGTTTTGAACTACTACCCTGGAGATGTTTTTAGGCAACTTTTTTTAAGTCTGCAGTACTATGAATTGATGCAACCTGTAAATGATATTATTTCATGTTTACGAAATTTAATTTTGGTTTTTGTCAACTACCGCAGTTCCTACGGAAAATGGCTCAACCATATGATAAGACTGGCGGCAGCGTAAGGAAAACTCTGCTCTCACAAGAGGACTTGGAAAGGATGAGTGAGACAGGTTTGCAGGACATATTGTACTAAGGATTTTTTGACATTATGAACATCTGTCAAAGTTGAAGTTCCTGACGTTGTTTAGTCTTATTCATCCGGACCTTGAGGAGTTGGCATAGATTTTTGGACGACCATACAAAACTTTCTTGTTGGATATTAAAGGCAGTTTGAATTCTGATCTTGAGAAACTATTGAAGATGTACTACACAGTAGGCAGCACTTGGACGTAAAATATAAATGAGGAATTGGGTTTATTTCTGTAATGATTCCAGTGTGAAAAAATCCGTTTGTACTGAATCTGAAACACTGACACATGGGAAATTTTGCCTGTGGTTCCTTTGATTTACACAGGGCACTCGACCTCCTTAATATTAATGTTGGCACCTCTTTTCTTGTTACAGCTTACATTTTTTTGCTTCCGTGGACTTGAATTGGAACGACCTTGAGAATAAATTTGTGCAGTAGTCCAACTATAAAGAAGTTAAGATCTTTATCTGTGAGCAGTGAATTAGTTAAACCCTTAATTTTTAGTATTATGACTTGATTTTTAGTGCTATGTAGTGAAGCGTCATTTGAAGTTCCATGATTACGGGAAAGCGTCGTTCTGTGGTAAGAGTCTAATGCGCCTCTCGTCTTCTGCAATCGGCAGGGACTTAGTTTGCTTACTCTGCTTCTCTGCTCACCAACAAGCTTGGTACTTAGCTCTCAATGTCACCTGAAGGCCTATAAGCCATCAAATTAATAAATGTATACAAAATGACATTAAAACATTAATTTCACTAAGTCAAGAAGGCCTAAGCCACTTGTGAAGGCCAGATTGGAGTTAGTTTGTACCTATCTCCTGTTAGGTCGCGTTTTTTAAGTGGTGGTGCCCATAAGGGACGATGTTCCAATAGATGATGAATAGGGTTGGAAAAATATGGCAACAAGGAAAAGGTAGAAAATTGAATTATTTTATTTCTTCATACTCATTTACATTTATATGTGCTAGAAAAGCCTAAGTCTTTCAATTTCAAAGACTTGATCTCTAATAAAAATCAATGGATATTCGTTTCTGCTTCACCACTACAACCATAACTTAGCTAATAATTGTACAAAACCAAACTAAATCATATTAATAGGGCTATGGTAAATTTAAGAAAGAAAAAAAAGGTCAGTTCTTGACAGATTATTGTCCAACTCTACACATTTCGATCACAAAATAGGGATGCATCAGTGACGGGGTATTATTTGATTTAACGCTCTCTTCACCTCCACGATGCTCACCTTCCTGCCATTAACATTGTCCTTCACCTGCATAACAAACAAAACATAAGTAAATAGCTTCAGAATATCAACAAATGAAAATGAGCATCTCGTGCTTTTACATTCAAAGCTTGATATACCTTGGCCCTTAGTTCAGCCACAAACACCCCATTGCTCGTGGAAGATTGAACTGCTGTCGTTTCTATTCTCATCTCCCTCAGCTTTTGCATTATATCTAGCAACAGCCCTTCTCTATACCCACATTGCAATTCCAACAATGCATCACTCTCTATTATCGACACTTCCACGCTGGGGCCATCTTCCCCTAGCTGCAGCGGTGGCGGTGTTGGTCGCTGCGGTCGCGGCGGCGATGCCTCCAACGACTTGGCCCTTGTTGGTCCGCCACCACTCTCTACTATCCTCAACTTCCTCTTCTCTGAACCTTGACCAACCCTCGCTCTTTCTATTGTTGTGACCCCACTTTTCTGCTCTTTGGAATTACTATTCGTTCGCTGCGGAGTGTCTACAGCTCGCGATCTTTGTTCGATCTCCATCTGCCGGTTTCGTGCCTCCAAGTCCTGTATCTTCTTACGCAGTTGCTTCACGTACTCTATGGTGTCCCCTAATATGGAAGCCTTGTCCATTTTGGTGACGAACGGCACTAGCGACCTCAGTATAATGAACCTCTCATTCAATTTCTCTCGCCGACGCCGTTCTGCAAGCACGTGGTTGGCGCTGAGCTCGTCCTGAGCCGCGCCCTTGCGGAAGCGGGTAGCGGCGTCGCCGTCCCGTAGCTTGGGTGAGTTCTCTTCCCTGTACTTGCTGTGGAGGTAGGGTACGCTTAAGAGTATGTACTTGAGGAGCCACTGGGACGTTCCTTCGACTGGCACGTGGATGAGATGGTCGGAACGGCTTGTCCACTTGGCAAAGGCTGAGTGGGAAGAATATACAACGTAGGATGCTGACGAAGACTCGGCCCAGCGTATTGGCTGGTTTTGGAGGATGGCTGAGACCGTCTGGGAGTAGTGAGTGTCCTCTTGAGTCATTTCGTGGAGTGGCGACTGTCCTGCAAGTTAGTTAACCGTGTACAGAAAACGACATTAGCCTATAAAAACGCCCTTGTTACTATGCTTTATTAGAATAAACCTAATTTTTTGACAAAAAGTGTGGGGTTGGGCAGGTTTGACAATCTCACAAAGTCCAAACTGCGCACGTGATGGAATGCAATAAGGATTAGGGAGGGTGATGGAGCTAGAACTGCAGTGGGACCAAAGTTTAGAATCTAAGCGGTAAGATTTTGGAGAAATCAATGACCTAAGCGTACCACTACTGCTTTTTTAACGCAATCAGTTAGACAGACGTATTAGGTGACCGGATCCAGATCACTTGGGCCCTCCTAAATCCTCACAAAAACACGACCGCTTTGGCAAAGTCATTAACTTCCCTTTGAATTTCAACCAACCCAACTTGGAATTTTGATTCTTACCAGGAACCGGTGGTTGAAGGCTACCATTCAACGCCTCTTCTGCCCACCTGCGAGCCGATTCCGCTCTAAACGAGTCGGCTCGCCTTTGATTGTCCGCTGCATTTCCCGAACCCGTCAAATGGAATTCCGGTTCCATATTGTTCGACCCATCTTCAGGCGAGCCTAGCCGGATGTCCTCAGACATCTCCAATTGCATCAGCTCGCTTGGCTCAGCCACTGTTGTTACGTCTGGAGCGTTTTGGGGTTCACTCGGATGGGACGCAACGGTTCGACCACCGGTTATGGCTTCTGAATCTGACCCGTGTTCCTCGTCATCTTCCTCCTCCTCCTCCTCCTCCTCCCCCTCCTCCTCCTCCTCTTCTTCTTCCTCGTATTCTTGATCAACATTGGAGCGTGTGTCTGCGGCGGCATACATGGCGGAAACGGGAGGAGAGTGGAAGCGAGAGTGGTGACCCGATGAGGTGGCGGGGTTGGAAGTTGAGTGCTCGGAGAGAGCTGGTTTTGGTGGAAGAGGGTGGTTGTCGTCTGTGAAGAATCCTTTTACGTGTTGGACTAATCCAACATCCTCTTGAATCTGTATATTCAAGTAGTTGATCAGCATTAATTGCTCGACCGAACCAATGTAAACATGCACAGCAATAGTTCAATAAAGAGATTGTTTATTCACCTTCTCGGTTGAGCCAAACTCGACCACGCCGTCAAGGATAGGAATGCATACCACGGTCTGAAAGAGTTGAACGGGAAATGCGTGACCAACTTAATAGCCATGAAGAAATTAAGGAAGCCAAGTACTTAATGTAACAGAAGATCAAACTGCATGGGGTAGCTGGCAAGTAATATTACCTGTATACGAGCGCTCTATAGTCCATGTGTTTGGGAAAGTAACATATTTCAAAACAATGAAGATGACTCAGGTTAGTAAATAAAAAGAAAAAGAAGAAGAAGAATTGTTTTTATTAACTAGAAACTAGTGAGTTCGAGCTGTGACTGGTAAGTTTGGAAGACGATGTGGTGATGTAAGGCAGATACTGTACCTTTGCAAGTATAACTCTAGAAAAAGTTTTGCTGTCAACCTCATTTGCACCAGTAAGCCATACGTGTTGTCTCCTTGCATATGCCTTTCCTGGTAAGCTGCATGTTATGATAATCCATCAAAATGATAATTGGGTTCTCTTTATAAATCACTGCATTCGGAGTGTTAAAGTCCCAGTTACATGCATCTATGAACAGCATAAATATATTCGCATGCAATATTGCGTCAAATTATATGGATCTGCTTCTAATTGAATATAATAAATCAAAAAGGAAATTTAGTTTTCCACGGGACCATCAGTTAGCTCACTTTGTGAGCCATCCTAGCCAGGAGTTTGTCGTTGCCTGTAAGCCGAATGGGAAAACCTAGCCACATTCAAGCTTAAAAATCTGCGTATTTACACATCCCTCGATGAGTGCAAATCCAAATGCCCGCAAAACGTGGCAAAAGAAATGAATCGTTGAGTGGTCCAGCCACGATTTTGTTCAAAGAATGCAGGTAACCAAGTAAACCATCGATGAGGGTATACTTAGAGACACATGAGGATTTAGTAAATTCAAATGGACGCAAAACGTGGCAAATGTGAATCGTTGAGTACGTAGTCCTAGCAAGAATTTGTTGAAAGAATGCAGGTGGGGGACCAAAATGTTCCCATTGGATAACCGCAATACTATGCACCACAGAACAGAAGAGTAGTGGCTCTACAAACAAGACGAACGAATTCTAGCCAAGAGCACACTAAACAAATACTATTCAATTCGTATGAAACAGTGAACACCTCAAAATATTACTAAACGACCTGAAAGTCAAAGTATATGATGGTAGTAACTTAGTGTAATACAAACCGATGGAAGAGAGACATAATTAGTTGGTGTTACATATATAGGAAGATAGCAGATCAGCTTGGTTATGTAGAGATTCCAAATTAAGAAGCAGCCTAAATATCTATTGTTCAACCATTACCAAGATCTTTTAACTCTTAAGAAATATATTCCCCTAGCCAACAGTTTCAAAAGTAGTTTTCGATCTCAAGATTGTCAAGCTGCGCAGAACTAAGCAAAATGTACTTCTTTCAGCTTTAACGAGAATCGAAAGGCCTTCTAGGTTCGCAACTAAAGTGTCGTCAAGGTAGCCGTCAAAGCACTATAAATGATCAGAGGTCAGCTTCTTCTCAGAAAGGAAATTAATCACAAACAGCTCCTTTATGTGCTCCCCTTTCCACTTCGTAAGAAATGAAATAGATGTGGTTACTCCTGCGTGTTAGACATGAATACGAGTGCGGATAAACGACAAGTTATCGTCTATCGTGCAATCTATACCTGTCATTTCATTATCCTCTTTTAACATTCTTTACTACTCCTCTTGGTCCTATGTGGACTGGGATATCCTTTACTGCTATTTAGCCTTACAGAAGGCCCTCGGTTTCTCTTATATTTAATTATGGAAAGAAGTGAGGACAACTCCATCTTTTTCTTCTCCTCTTCCTTCAGGGAAAAAACTGAATTGCATACCTTTTTCATTAATTGCCCTACTTCTTTTGAGAAAGCTTTTTGCTTTTTTTTGCTTCTTTTTTGCGCAGAATTCTCTGCTAGTTTCACTAAGCCTACATTACAAAAGAATCTACAGTTGAAGAGATCATCCACCCATATTGTTTCCTATTTAACTAGCACACTAATGCACCTGAGCATCAAGTATATCAATTAACTGAAAATGAAAATGTAGAAGATCAAACCAAAAAGAAAGCTAGTTCGCAGTAGAACTTACCCAACACCAGGAGGAAATGAGAATGACACGCACATAAGATAAAACCACTCCGACTCCGTCAAGTCCTCCGGAGACAAGGCCGCACAAGGCCGACGTGTCGGCTGATTAGTCTCTCCCGCCGATAATGACTCGTAAAGCTCTCTAAGCTGCTGGCTCCTTTGCAAGGACGACTCCTCCGCACTGACCTCCATTGGTTGCACTGTCTTTCTAGTCTTGATTGCTCCATTGTAATACCCATCTCCCCAAACTAAGATCCTGATCATATATTCATAAATCATCAACGTAAATATCAGGAAAAAAAACAAAGGTGAGAGGGCAATAATTCTGACTGTTAGGTATAATTTGAAAGATTACCCTTGTTGTGGACAAATTTGCCAAAAGAGACTGTAAGTCCATTGAACTGATTGCACCGCAGCCTGCAACATACTCTGCAAGCGCTTACTGGGTGGCGCAGCCATTATGGCAACTGTGTCCACAACTTGAGCAAAGCTTCAATCTTTTCACTTATTCCAAATTTAGAATCACTTAAAAGAAACTAAAGAAAAGGAGAAAAGAAAATCATCATGGAGGTTTCCAAAGACAGGAACTGAATAGTTGTCCGATAACCTAGAGACTATGGTGTTTTCCTATCTGAAAATCAAACCCGCGTAATTCCCCAACTGAGACAGCACAGAAAAGAAGTTGTTGACAATGCTTTTAAGAAGAGAAGAAGAGATGGTACAGAATAGCAGAGCAGACCTGCGGGTGAGAAATATAAAAGAAAGGTAGATGACTCTGAGGAGATACTGTGAACTGCCCAAGAAAATGGGGTCTTTGCACTCTTGTTCTTAAGACAAAGAGGTTGAAGGGTCGTTAGCTAACTTGCTGGTGTACTAGGATCCATTGCTAGAAATTCTAGAGAAAGAGAAGGATTAGTTAGCTAGCTAGGGTTTATTTTTCCAGTGTATGTGAGAAAATGAGAGAGAGAGAGAGAGATAGAGAAGGAACAAGAAATGAAGAGAGGTTTTGACTGGTTGTTCTACCAGACAGTATACTCGCAGCTGTCAAATTTTGCTAAAGTGCGAACGGAAACTTTGTTAGTTGTGGGCACTTTGGTGCCTGCTGGACTGGTTGATTATGTGATCTCTTTATTTTTTTTTATATATAATTTGGTGACCAGAGACAGAGAGTGAGACATAGACATATATAATAAGTGAGTTGGTGACTTTTGAGTGAGATTAGGTGATCGAAGACTGAGAGTTGGGAATAGTCACGGTACGGATTCTCATTTTGTATGCATATTACACTTTAGTCCACTGGGTATGGGTATGGGCATGGGTCGTGTAGTGGAATTAAATCCCTACCTCTCTTGAACGAAGAATCATTATACATACGTCCCTTTAGTTGCTTTAGACATAGTTCAGGCAGGGAAATCTAATTAAGTAACCAGCATGTGCCTATATTAATTCATCTACATTTCTTTTGCACTTGCATTAAAAGAAGAACAGAGAAGGATAGTCGTACGTGTATACAGTTGACTGCCCACATGTGGTTTTAATTGAGATTCCAATCATTTCCATTTCAATTTTCAACCAATCAAATATCTAACTGGACATGTAAATTAATTGGAGTTCAGCTTCAGATTATAATTTAATCACCTAGAGCTTCTAATTTGTTTACCTCAAAAAAAATAAAATAACTCATCATTTACATAGACAATTGTGCAACCTCGCACAGCTTTCATGTATACATATATAGGTTGTGGAAAATATCTATTTGAAAAAGAAATATATATCTTGTTGAACTACTCCAACGTCTAATGAAGCTTGGCATGATATCCAATCTCTCCTTGATTCAATATAATTATGAGACGAACCCACTTTAATTTATATATGCTTGTTTGAATTGAGCAGTTCTGAAAGCAGGTTTGAGTCAAAACTTAATTCTTTGGGTGACTCTTTAACATTATTATTTTATGATTGCACCGATTGTATTAAATTAATGTTTCAGAATTAGCTGCATTATTTTTAATATGATTACTAAACACCTAACATGACCACTTTTAAGCAGTACTAGTACTACTGCATTTTTATGAAAAGCATAATCTCATTTATAATCACAGCAATTTTCCAAATCCCACAAATTAAAGGATCTAATATATATGTTATCTCACTGCAAGATTCTTTAATTAAACTCATGAAATCGAGACCATCCCCATGATGGCGATGGCCTGGGGTAATTTATTAAAATCACTAATTTTGTCCCAACTTAATTAGTAGAATAATAACAGCTTGTCCCCCCTACGTGATGGAATTCTGAGAACGAAGCAAAAGATGAATAAACAAGTAACAGATTCTTCTTCGATCTCGCTTGGAATGGTAAGAAGAAAGAAAATGAGATCGAAGTAGGTTATGATTATAAGAATTAGCTACTACGAAAGTTACGAGGGCTTGAGGTTTGACTTCACCAAACTGGTACGTTGGGACTTGGAATGGCAGATAATAGGCATTGTAGTTTGGACCCAGATCCGATTTTGTTGGAAATGAAATGACCATCCCTCTTCGAGTATTGTCCTTGTGCCCACACCCACTTAATTTCTATCTTCTTCGCTTCATTCTCAGTCGTCGAATCGTTGATTGATGATTTATTCTGTCAGCTTCAATAAACACAATAACTATTCATTTCTTAATAAACATGCCTGATCTGCATTCTGATCGTGCTAGGTACAATTAAGATATATATATACATATACATATATGTTACGTAATAACCCCAGATCCAATCCCGGTATAATATAATAGCCCAAATAGATAATAACGAAAAATAAATAAAGCCAAAATAAAATGGGACACTGAACACAGAGATTTACGTGGTTCGGTCAATGTGACCTACGTCCA
>JANIHY010000004.1:19665801-19676047 GCA_027479065.1 Erythroxylum brevipes | reverse complement strand
GGACATGGAATTCAATAAAAAATTTGCAAATAGAACGTCAAGATTAACTGAGTCTGAACTTTTTTTGTTGATTTCCTTTTATTCATAGCGTTCTCCAAGCCATCCCTCAATATTTTACACAAAATAGTTTTCTTCTTGATTTTGATTCGTTCAATTCCAATACTGTTCTTTTAATGAATTTCAATCTCATTTTGGTTCAAGTGATCTGTTATAACACTCGAATATTAAACCATCTCTTCACCTTGTAATCTAACAATGGAGCTTGCAATCGACTGTTGGATAGTTGATCCATTAGCTTGTAGTCTAGCATCGACAATTTCCAATATTTGCAAAATACAATCTTTAACAAATTTGTTTGATGTTTGTGTTTTTTTTTTGACGAATTATTAAGCATTTTATTTAAATTTAATATGATAAAACAGAAATCAATGTCAATAGACTTATAGGTTGGGTTCAACTTTTATTTTCTTATAATAGATGGAATTTGAAATTGAAATTAAACTTATTTATTAAGGATTTTAAATTTTTTGTACAGTAGTTGGACTTTAGTTAAACTTAGTCCAGCCCATCCCATGTATGTGTCTAATTGTCACTGTAACAACATATTCACTACTATAATTGTTATCTCCACATATTCTCCTACATGCTTAAGCAAAACAAATGAAAAATATATGCAATCACAGTCAAAATATAGGATTGAAAGCAAAATTGTAGTAAAAAACCAAAAATGAAAAGATGCAAAGAAAGGAGAAGAACCAAAAAATTTTAATGAAGAAGTTAAATCAAAAGGAGATAACAAGAAAGAAAAAAAAAAGGGAGTGGAGCTTACTTGTTCAGGTAAGAAAAATAACAAATATGTTAACATTGATATAAAATAATTTTAAACACTATATTATATTTAAGTTTAAATTAACATTTAGTGGAAATTCAAATTGCTACTTTAATTTCACTGTATATAACATTGAAAGGAAGAAAAATGTTTTAAAAAGACTCTGTTCCAGTCACAACTAAGAAGACTCAAGTAATCAAAACTATCAATCAGTAAGGTGATTAATTTGTAGCCACTCAGGTCAGTAAATCATGTAAGGTCCCTTTACATACAAATCAATTAGCGAGTGTTAACATCCAAGACTTTTTATTACTAGGGGAACCAATCATTCTTGTCTCAAAAGGTGGATCAACCACCTCAAGCGCTCCTACACTCCGACCCGATAGAGTAGTGAGGGAGAACCAATCATTCTGTGTATGAGTATGGGTATGAGTATAGATATGGGTATGAGTATCAGTAGTTAACCCATTCTTATTTTATTTTATTTACATATTTTTATAGAAATGTGTAATTAAAATTGAGTGAACGTTGGAGAGGCAAATTTTGGAAACAAGTGTGGGGTGTACTATACGCCAGCTGTTTGGATTATAGCGGTGTGCGGTGTGCTATATTAACATGGGTCGTCCGTCCGTACAAAATGAACATACAGAACAAAAATGTGAGACAACTAAACACAACGCGTGGTGCTGGTCTGGAGGTCTCAGGCTGTTTTCTTTTTCTCTGCCTCTCACTTCCCACCACACATCCCTTCTAAGCTTTTAGTCATCTTCCCTCTTGTAAGCATATGCGTTCATGCTTACTTTTGTCTCCGGGGACTTAAACACGGATTTTAATAAAGATTTCCGCTTTTTGGCTTGCCTTCTGAACTTCCATAATGTGTTTATGTGTGTGTTCTAGCGTTACGAGCAACGAACTATGATTCTTTAGTATTTATTGTGACTGCTACTCTAAGACGTTCTGCTGATCGGACTCTGAAACTTTGTCTTAACTGCGTGCTCTGGATGCAGTGTAGATTCCGCAAGTTCTTGTGTTTGATCAGCCTCAATAACGTGTTTCTGTTGCTTATATTTCCTTTCCCTGGAAAGGAATTTCATCTATTGCAACTTTTAGCTGAAAACGGAATGACAAATTGATTTCGTACTTTCAGTATATTACGTAATGCGGAATGTGCCATTTATTACTCTTTTGTGTTGTTTAATCATGCGACAGTTCTTTTTTGGCAGAGTATGGAAGGAGAAAGCAGCTATAATAACAACCCTGAAAGGCTGTTGCCCTCCGATTTCAGAGGGACATTGAATGATGTTTCATACATTGCTGGAAATGATCAAAGAATGTTTTTTCCAACGAACAACAGTGAAAGCCATAATCTTGCTTGGTCTTTACCTCCATGTTTTGGTTGCCCCAAAACGCCAGTGAGCTATTATGAGTTTCTCGCGGAGAACTCGACATTTCTTGAAACTGGCTCTCCATCTGACGCACTGAGAGGCATTAGTCCTATTGGGCCAAGGCCTGATGTTAAAGGGGTCTCTGATTGTCAAAGGGAATTATTGAGCAACAGCCTATGGAATCCTTCTGGTTTTAAGACTTCTGATTGCTTCTGTGATATGGATGCCTACGCGTTGAAGCCAGATGTCCATATGCTCAATTGTGACATTGCTGAAGCTTCAGTAAATGTAAAAATTTTGACTTTGATCATCAATGACGATATATTTTGATATATATAAATTACTTGCTAAGTCTATTTGGTTTCAGTATGTTCACTAAAAAATCCCTAGTCTAATTTGCTTTTCTGTTCTCATAGGTAAGATGCTCAATACCACATAATGAAGGAGAACCGGAGAGCAATCGGTTGAGTTCACAGCATGAGATCCAGGTCAAGTTCTTTGCTTCGTTACTCCATTTTGAACTTATGTCTCTTCAAGTTTTTTTATTTTTTTGGGTCTCTAAAAACGACTTGAATTGCTGTTTTATACCGACTGCAGACTCATAGTTCTTGGATGCACCATCTAAGCAAAGACATTGGTAATCTCCCACAGGTTCATCCTAGTGTTACGGCTGCTCCATCTGCTTATATCTCCAACCCGTCAAAATACAAAGCTTTCAAACGTGATCGTGTAAGTGGAAAACTTTTTCCAAATGCTTGACATATATAATGGTGATACCCTAAAACTAAGCAGAGCAGACTTAATGGCATGTACTAAGGTTTTGGAAAAAAGATATACGTTGGCTGAGCTTTCCATGTTCATTCTTGCTCTGGTATATTACGATCTATGAGATTCTATTTCATATTCAGGAACGAAGGATTCGAATTGCTGAAGGACTCAGGGCACTGAAAGGGCTTCTCCCCCATCCTGTTGAAGTAGGTGCTTGCCTAAAGATTTCATTTAACATGCAATGCATCTCAATACGATTTCATACAACTTCTCATCACTAAATGTTAAGCCATACTGTACATGAATGCTGAGGGAAACCTTAAACGATTATGGTGAATACTTGAGATTAACTAGGGCTATTTTTGGTTTTATTTTTCTTTTTTTGAAGGGAGGTCAAGCAGCAGTTCTGAACAATATTATTGACTACGTCAAATATCTGCAGTGTCAGATGAAGGTAAGTTCCTCCTAGTGTGCTTAAAGCGCCATTGCTACATGTGCTGATGTGCATATGCAAACACAGACTAGAATAGTTTAACCATTACTAGAATGTTGGACATTTGGCCGGTAACTAACTGCATCCCATCATCTTTGCTCAATTAATCTAAACCATTTAAAGCATACATTTCAGTGCGGTTGGGACAGATTATTAGGTAACAGATGGATGTATTTTGCTTCTGCGTCATGGAAGACATGGTATTTCATTATGTGAAGTTGACTAGAGATGCATTGGATCCTCAGTCTCATTTTTTGAGTACCAACCCTGTCCCTTTCAATCTCAACCTTTCATTTATATAAGTCCCACAAAAATGGAAGATTGAGATTAAAAAAGATAAAGTTGGTACTCAAAAAATAGGACCGAGGATCAAGTCCCCGGTAGATCCAGCATCTAGAAAAAGAAGAAAAAGGGCATATCAACATTCTTAATTGTACTTCTGCAGGAACTAACTCAGAGTAGATTGGGAGGTGTGCCAACTTCTGCTGCTTTATTTTCCTTGGAGGTATGAGTATGACCCATCCCTCCCCCAGCAGCTAACACTGTTCACCATTTGAATCCTACAGTCAACCAGTTTCCTCGCATCACATTTGCAGGGTTACGGTCACTATCTTGTACATGAGCAGATGACGAAAGAATCCCTTGAAAACATGGTTGGAAAGTTGCTAGAACTAAATCCATCAGCTGCATCCAATTTGCTTTTGACCAAAGGCTTGGTCCTGATGCCCACGGCTTCGGCTGCCACGCTACATGAAACTCCACGCCATTGCCCACACCTTCACTGACTTGCTTAACTAAGCATTGCTCCATTTTTGTTGCAACTTTGGCGTCAATTTCCTTTCAGTTCTTTATTCCTTTTTCTTCAAATAGTTTTCTTATTATTTAGCTAAGCTCACTTGGGATAGGCATTTACTGGTACTTTGGAAGCAAAGCATTATGTTAGGGAGACTAGGACTTACCCATAGCCATAGGCCTGCTAGGCACTCGAGAGGATGGAGAGTCGTGACGTTCCTCTGATTAATATGGACATTTTTCTCCGGGAGAATTGGTTCTCAAGGATTTTGTCTCAGAGCTTGCAATCAAAATCTCCATGGACAAGCATCTAAAATGCACCCAAAACCTTATATGTCCTCTCCTATGTTAGGATTTTGTCTCGGAGCTTGCAATCAAAATCTCCATGGACAAGCATCTAAAATGCACCCAAAACCTTGTATGTCCTCTCCTATATTATATTTTTCATGACTGAAAACAAAGCTCTGAACACAGAAAATAACACAACTTATGGTTGATATATTCCTGCGCTGGATTAGATGTACCTTCTGGATGGATCAAACTCAAGAAATGATGCTTTTATTCCCCTCTACAATGTTGAAACAGCCGGGTAAAAGAGTTTGTGATCAGAAGCTCATGAAATAAAAACTACAGATATCCTGAATTTTTGCTATACATGAACATACGATCAGAAAAAGAAGCAAAATTTCCTTTCTGCTTTCATATTCTGCCCCTCAGTATTCTGTATTCCTAGCAACTTATATATAAACCAATTAAATGAAGTAAACATGTGAGAAAAGGATTTACAGAAACAACAATTACTTGTCATCCTCTCTCATTGAATCTATTTTGATTATGAGAGGCTTGTGGGAATCCACAGGTGAATCTCCACCGATGGGCAGCTTTGATGATCTCAAGATGCTGTCTATCTCGCCATTTTCGGCAATTGCCTTGTCCAGAGAAGCCTTTGCAACTTTAGCGACGGAAACCATCATAATCACTACATGCAAGTAGCAGTGCAAGGAAAATAGTCAGAGCATGTTCTTAAGAGCATAAACACCAAGGTTGTCTAGCAAGTTGTGAATAACTATGACACTCATAACCATCACCATCATCGATAGCGTTATAAACTTGTTGCATCTTTAAATTATACTTCAGTCAAGTAACTTATTTCAGACATTCATGGTACCAAATCTAGAAGCTTATTGCAGCTGTTAGAAATTAATGACAATTCTTTTCACATAAATTTTTGAGACAATGGACAGAGTTTATCGAGCTGATTAAAGTCATTAAGATTTCTTTTTTCTGTCCTATATGCCCCAAAAGAAGCCCTAGTCCTGTGAAAAATACCATCCTTGACCTCCTTGTACTTTCTGCAATTTCTACTCATTAGAACTTTTAAAGATTTCAACAACAGCAGCATAAAGATATAACAAACCCACAACCACCCCCAACACCTCGATAAAAGATTCAAATCAATGTTGCCTGATAAGAGTTTTGAAACAGATAAAAAACTGAACAAGTAGGAAACAAACAAACGTAACTATCTCCAGCAGCAACTCACCAGAGATGACAATCCCAAACATCATCAACACCTGCATTCATAGAATGTCTACATAAGCCATCAATAATGAAAGTAAAATAAAAATGTATAGATCTAGAATTAACAATGTAGCATTTTATAAATACTCAGATAAAAATAATCATCAGTATCCACAGTTGACAGTAGATGTCCTACATTCTAAATCAATCCATCCTTCATCAAGAACAAGGTAAATGCAATCTTAACTGCAATCATGGTCAATTAAATAGTGCAAATGATGAACTCAAATTTATCTACCTGCACCATGATTGTCAAAACATGATGTGAAAGAAACTTGCATCTAAACTGAAAATATTGGACAGTTTTGTACAAGTTAATTAACAAGCTTGGGTAAATAAATTTTAGTTTCATCAAAGTTTAGTCTACAAGACATGCACTTACCCAACGAGTTGTTGAGACCTCACCCCATCCATGCGAGACGTCAGACAAATCCTTCAGGGTTGTTCCAACATAGACCAATGCAAATGTTATTGGCTGCAGTAAGTAAAAAATCAAATGCTCAGTGACGTTCTGAAACAAAGTCTTTTACACTCAAAACACTTTCATCAAACTTGACTTATAGAACATAAAGCAACCAAGTGCTCGAAATCATAAAAATGTTAAAGAAATGTAAGTTTCCCACCCAGCCCTCAAAGGGGGAGAAAAGGCTTTCATTAAGTCAAATTTCACTGCTCAATTAAAAAAATCATACATGCAAGTTTTCATTAAAGCAAAAAATAACTATTCATGTACAACATAAAACAATACATGTTGCTGAGATATTATGAAAAACATAGGACATCAAAATAGTAACATATTTCCATCCAACAAATAAATTTAAACTGATAACATATTGCATCAAATAGTTCTACTAAGGCCAATGCCAGATGAAATCAGGAGCATCTATAAATGATAATGGTAAAAATTCATTGGAAAATATTTTGAAATAATAAACATAATAAGCTAACCAATGAATGTTACAACGAACAGCTTACCATAAAAACTACACTCAAAATTTGAGATAATATAGCAAATCATGATAGTAGTAACAAGGTAGTCCTTCCAACTAAAGATGGAGATTTCCTTACCATCATTCCCAAAAATGATGCCAGCATAAAATCCCCCACATGAACAGGAGTCACAGACAGGAGGTAATTCAGCATGTTAAATGGGAGCAGAGGTACAAGTCGAAGCAGCAAAACAATCTATTGAATAGCAAAACAAATAAATTAAGAAATTCAACAATAATTAAAAACACCACTCAAATACCCAAAAGGAATAGCAGAGCCATAGGAATCAGGAAAAGGAAGAGCATAAATTCGTATATAAGATTCATATGTTCCCACATATCTTCAGATGAAGAAATTGACTAAACAGCTGATGCCTTTAATAATGTCAGAATCATAAAATTCAGAACTAACTTAAACAAACTTCCCAGAGTTTGTCATAGTCTTGTAAGGATGGATGAAAAGGATTTACAATATCAAGAAACTTGAAAAGTATTAAGTATGTACGGATACACAGTACGTGTCAGCTTAAGTCTGCGTAATATGCCAACTTGGCCCAGCTTTTTGGCTGTAAATAGAAGACTAAAACTGAAGTTCAGATCGATAATTAACTAGGTATTTTTTAAGGTTTTATAATACAACTGACCATATCCCAACATCCACAGAAGAAACCTTCAAGAAAGCCATATAATTTTTCAATCATGTTTTGGAAGTGACATTCATAAATGGGATCACATTTCTCTTGTCTTTGGGTACCAAAAAACTTTTTCCTCATTTATTTTCCCTAACATTAAGCTAATATAGAAATAATTTTGATAGCAGCACGGGTACCTTAACCATGAATCTTCCACAAGTCGAAGTTATGAATAAGATATCACAGCACACCATATGACAAATCATGAAATTAAAACCATCTAAACCTTAAAACCAGATCTCTGAACAGCAATGGCAACGGATTGAAACTTGGGATAATTCTTCAACTTGGAGACAACATATGATCTTCCAACCTGTCATACAGAAAGAAAGTCTGTTTGAATAAACTTACGAGTCAAATTCCTAGGATCTCTCTGAAATCAAACACCAAAGCTTTCTCAGGTATAAAATAACATATCTGGCTTTTGCATTTCTCGGCTTGAAATATAAGCATGTGGACATAGTAAACATGCCAGTATTAAAGTTTCCAAGTATCAGAGGTTTAATAAAATCACCGTTCTACCAAGCATGAATGCAGCTGTTGCTCCCATTGTGGCACCGATAGAATCAGCAACAAATGCTACCGGCAGCCCAAAAAGATAGCCACCTCCAATCTGGAAGGTAAAAGCAATCCCACATTGTACTCAGCGAAAGAAAAGGAAAGGAGACTGAAGCTTAATTCTGCTTGAAGCATCAAAATACAAAGTCTACCGTAAGTATTGAAGCAGGAACCGCTAAGACAGTGAGAGGAATATATACAAGAGCCCTGCCAAAATTCCAACAAAGAAGGACGATCCAAACTCAAACAAAGAAGAACATAAGAGAAATTACATGCAACAGCACTAATATCTATGGAACCAAACTGCTGACTGTGCATTTGGAGTTAGTTACTGATCATTAAAGCAACTTACAAGACAAGTGGACCCCAAGGTCCAAGATCCTGTTGAATCCATAACAAAAGATCCTTCAGTTTCTGCGAAAAAGAAAACACAAATCAATTCAATAAACAATCTAATTGACAAAAAAAAAAAGGAGACAAGGCAAGAACATTATAATGCAACGATAACAAAAACAAATAAGTTGAAATTGGACCGTTAACATGCCTGTTCTAAAGGAAGGGAAACAAAAGCAGTGACGACAGCGGCGAGGAGGAGGAGAAGGAGAGCGAAACGAAAGGCTCCAGCCCAACTGACAGAGAGGATCGTCATAGAGGCAAAAACCCCCCGACGCCACCACCGGAGCGACTTGACGACGTCTTCGTCCCTCCCGACACATGAATCGGACTTCAACGACGATCTGACTCTCAATCCTTCCACTTTTGCCAGATTTATTATACTCTCACTCCAACTCAATCACAGGACTGCGACAATTACCTCTCGCCCTCTAGGTAGCTGTCTCCTAAATTGAGAGCTTTTATCATAATTTTTGCAAAATTCATAAATAATAATATAGACACGACACCAGAATTTTTGTTACCAACGTATGAGCTTCCGAGTGTTTGTGCGGAGACCCACCGACGTGAGCCTGACGAGACTGACTTTGGGCCTCCAACTTAAAATGCCGCAGCCCAATTTATATTCGTTTTGGGAGCACAATCTCCGATCCATATCATTCCTCGTAGTTGTTGCGATACTAAAATCTATTTCATTAATGAATGCATTTGCTTGGTGTCTTTGATTATTAACACGCTTTTTTTGAAAAATTAAATGAAATTTATAGAAATAATATGAAAGATAATACACAAATAGAATATCTTCTCCTACATACAAGGAGAAGCTAAACGACTACGGATTAAGCCAGTACGACACCGTGGTAAACACAAAGCTAAAAACAGAAAGAAAAAAATGACAGTGTACGAAGAATGGTTAGAGGAAGTGTTAACTATCGTTAAGTGCTGAATATGGGAAAGAAAATATCTCCTTTCGAAAGGAGACTAGAGAAGCTTCCGAATTAGGGCAACGAGTGGGTTCTTCATCTTCAAGCTTGACGATCGAGATAAGGATTTAATGACTTATAATACACCTATGAAGGGTTTTTTAAGTCATTGTCTTTCATATAACTACCAAGGTGGTTATATGTTTGAATGAAACGTTATAAAGGCAAGATATAAGAAACAAATGTATGAGTTGCAACGAACGTTTCTTTGTTTTTCACAAAAAATAAAAACAACAAGACACACGAGGAAAGAAGATCTCTGCAGAAGTTTGAAAACGTTCTTTAACCGGTAGAATCATAACAGGAATTCAAGTATGTGATTTCTGTTTTTTCCTACGCATATATAATCGATCCTATAATTTATGATATGTTCATAGATTAATCTTACATTGGTATCAGAGCGTATGGTTTTTTGCATGATTTGTTATATATGTTCTACCGTCTACGAATGGATGCTTCATGTTTGTTCATATCTGGGTTTGTTCTGATTATGTTTTGCTTTGTTTTGTATTTGAGAAAAATCAAAACATTTTTTGCTATTTTGGTTCACCAAACGGTGTTATCAAACCAACCCATGAATTAATTTTTGGTGATAAATGGTTTTATTGTTGACGTGGCTTTCTTTTGTGTCGTTGGATGTTTTAATCAAGCATGGACATACATACGACTGAGTGGTGGAGATTATTCAGTGACAGTGCTCCAACAATGAGAAAACTCGCTATTAGGTTACTCAGTCAAACAGCTTCTGCATCAGGTTGTGAACGTAATTGGAGTGTTTTTGAA
>JANIHY010000004.1:19405747-19420038 GCA_027479065.1 Erythroxylum brevipes | reverse complement strand
GTTTTTTATTAGAGTTATAAACTTAATTTTTGTAGAATTAAATATCTAAAATCTAAATTTTTATAAGAATATTCATTGACATACTAAAATATATAATATTCATATTCTTATATTTTTTTAAAGTAATGTCCTTATAAGTCATTTTACACTTAAACAGCTAATACTAAACAGTTAATTTTACCAAACATATTTAACAAACAGCTAATGCAATCCGCTGGTCAAATCAGCTGATATAATCAGCTATCAGCTAACAGCTGATAGAATCAGCTATCAGCTGATTGTCAAACAGGACCACCATAATATTGGACAGGAGATTTAGGCTCATACTTGGTACAATGGGCCATAGTTCCGACACTGTTTATGCAAAGATGACTAAGCAGACAAATTACCTTGTCTGCATTGCCAAACCAACCGGATTAGGACTTGTCGTCCAATTAAGGGGTCATTCCTGTCCGCATGCCTCCTTGATTCATATTGGATATATTGTTCCTGCATAATATCAGTGCCACGAATATTTGATGATTTCTTTACACAAAAGAATACTAATAATAATCTCGGACTAATCCCCTGAGACGAAGTGAAGAAATTGATGATGCTATGCAGTGAAAAAATATGATTACATATAGATGTTCCATTAACCAAACAAAACTATTGCCCAGGTCAGATGATTAGGTCCTGACCCTAATTAATTATGTGCATGTCTACCAAACAGGTTGGTGTGAGTGGTTCAGCACTCTCATCCCTTAACCAGAGGTCTCGAGTTCGAGTCCTGAGAATGGAAAAATTTGTTTGGCCAGCACTTTATCCCTTATGGACTGACCCGATACGAACAGGAATTAGTTTGAGAGTGGATAGTTTGAAAAAGTCTGCCCATAATTATTAGGACCCTCTTAAAACACCTCGTTGGTTAATGAAAAAAAAATTATGTGCGTGTCCCAATCAGTGGCAGCTTGTCACTTGAAATGGAATACACTAGCTGGTAAACACCCTTATCTTAAAGTAGGAAGCTGTAATTCTCAGATTAGGCTCATTCTACAGATAAAGAAAGTTCGTTTTTTTTTTTATAACATGGAGACTTCTAACATGTCATCAGCTGACCAAGTATGTATACAGTGTAAATCAAGTACTTCCTAACCTTTTATTATGAGAACAAACTTTTCATAGATGTTTCGTCTTTCATATGTCAAAAAGTATTAATTCTTAAAAGCCTTTTCTTACTTCATGCTCTTCATTTTCTAGTTAATATGCATAGTGAATATCCAAAGAAAATGTACGTGCCATCATTGGTCAACTCACAAAAAAATAGCAGTTGTCAGAGGGTAATTCATGTTAACATCCTATAACCTACCTGAGGAAGAAACATCATCTTTCCCAATTACCGTAAGCTCCAACATATATACATGTAATCGCCGTAACATCCAGCGCGGGACCAGCCGGAGGTTAGGGTGATCTATAGGCACGTGCAGGTTGTCGAGCAAAGTTGAAAAACGCATGTAGATAGTCATAATCAATCACAGCATGGTGCCCACTTCTATAATTGCCGCCTTCAAAACCCAAACTCAGCTCCATGTACGGTCATTTCATTTTAGACTAGAGGCACTTAATTCCAGTCCCTTCTTCTTGTCATAATTCCAGTCCCTTCTTCTTGTCATGTCTTTATGGGAGCATATGGATGTGATACCTCATTTTCAAGCAACAACAACACTTGGGACTTTCATCTTTTTTCATTTTCCATGTCTAAATGGGATGAAGATGGTCTCATGTTTCCTCGAAACCTCATGTTCTTCCATAACTTTTGATTAAAGCTTAGGGATTGGTCTTGGGTTGTGGGATGACTATACTTTCTTTAACAATCTGATTGTCATTGAAAAAGCAATGAGAGATCATGCCTTGAATGTACTAAACTTGATGTGGATTTTCTACTTAAACCTACTTGGTAGGATATTTAATTTCAATTGTATATGGAACTTTTTAATGGAAAAGGTTAAAGGATCATTATTTTAATAATCCCCACGTTCAGTATAGTAATATTGGCAGTAATATTAGCTATTGGTTAAATTATTTTTATATATTATAATTTGTTGATATATTGAAGTGATTATTTTTTAAGTAATATTGGTCATGTTGATTATGAAGGTTAAAAAATGATGATTATGTAATAGGCTTTATCTTTAATATATTTTAAGTCATAATATTGTATTTTCAATATGCTCTTAATATTTTTTTTGGTGTTTTAAATTGTAGGAGATGAGTTTTAAAGTGTTTGTACTATTAGAGATCTTAAATTTTGAGTTTTTAAATTTCCAAAAACTCTTACTGGGGACAATTTTGCTTTGTTTTAGCTTTAATACTTTATTATCAATCACTTAGGTTAAATTTAAGATTTACATTACTATTTTACCAACTAATGTATTTAAAATAATAATGATTATGTATTCTTCTATTATTAAAAAATTGTAAACACTATAGAAAAAGAGTTAAAAGTATGCTAAGCTCCAATTTTAATGATGCAAAGTTTCCAATATAATTATGATTTTTTTTTGTTCAATAATGTGTGATGTGCTAGATGTTTTAAAGCAAGAGATGTTGACAAACGATTGAAATGTTGGGACTATATTCAAATTAGTGAAAGTAAAAAAAAAAAATGAGAGTGTGTGTATTCACATATCCTGTGAAGCTTCCTTTATATAAATAACTTCCACATAAGTAAAGTTATACCCCAATTTACTTTAATTCTATCATTAAATTGGATTAGCTTTGGTGAAACACTTTATTCTTTATGTTCTTGAATCCTATATGTTTGATAAATTTGGTTGTCCTAACAAAATGTTTGAGTTATTGAAAAATTAAACATAATTAAATCATGACAGCAATGAAAACTTCATTTTTTATAATTTTTTCATCGAATCTCTTTAATTGAATAATTTAAAAAACATGAATCATAAATAAAAAATTGAATCATATCTAATTCGATTTCTTTTCAAAAAAGTTTCTTGATATATCAACTATAAGTTATTCACAACAATATACATAATAGAGAAAAATAATTCAAACAATTTGAGCATAAAAGATATCAATGATATCTCCCTTATGTCTTATAGAAAAAGACGCTAGGGTTTCTTTCTTATTAACATTAAACTTTCCAATCATAATAAAAGTCTAGCTCTAGTTATAATTATTGTTAGTCCTTAATAGAAGCTAAGAGGGGGCTAATTTTGTGTTTATAAAATTTAATATACTTTTATAACTAGTGAAATCAATTTAACAAGAAGTAGTGCATATAAGAATAGAGAGATTGCTTAACATAAATCGATCAAATAATTGAACAATAATTTAAAAAAGATAGGGGAGAGAGACCACAAATCGATTTATAATGGTTTCAAACAACACTTGCCTATGTCTACTCCTAAGATATTTTTTGAAATTCCACTATTCTTCTTTTTTAAAGAAAAAAATAATCTTTGTACAACCTTTTCTCAATAAAGAAGAAATTTTTAATAATCTTCTTTCGTGATGAAGAGGAATCTCAATTCACTATAACAAACAAGAGTTTTGGCTACATCTTTTTTTGTAGCAATTTGAAATTCGTAGCTAGAAGTTAATCTTTGAATACAAAATTTCAAAACCGTAGCCTATCGTAATAACACCTCCAACTTAAATATTTCGCTGGGTTATTTAAAACTATTAGCTATGTTTAGTATAGACTACATTTTAATTCGTAGCTAAAGAGATTTGGCGACAATTTTTCACTGTGAGCTTTGTTTCGTAGCACAAGGTTTTTAGCTACAAAAAAAGTGTAACTAAAACAATTTAGGGACATTTGTTATTGTGAGTTTTTTTTCCCTAATGAACTGTTTTTAGCTACAAAAAAAATTTCGTAGCTAATAAGATTTGGTGACGTTTTTTAACTGTGAACTTATTTTCGTAGCTAAAAATCTTTTTCTACAAAATATTTTTCGTAGCTAAAACACACATATTCTTTAACAATCAGCTACAAATATAAATTTTGTAGTTAAAAATATTTCGCTATGAAATTATTTTCGTAGCAAAAAAAAGAAAATAAAACCAATGAAAATGATATCATTTTGATAACCTACAGGCATTCATTATTTGTTTTTCCTTTTGTCTTTCTTTATCTTCCATCATCTTCCTCATTTGTCTTCTCTCTAACGTGCTTTCTCTAGTAGCGTGTTTTCTCAAGTTTCTTCATATGTCTTCGTTTATTTTTGGGTATGTTATTTACAGCTCTTCTCTCCAAGTTTCTGGTCTCTCTAGCATGTTTTGATGAATTTTGAACTTATCAATTATTGAAAAATAAGTTTTTTCATTTAATTATAATCATAAAATTGAGGTCTAAGTCGTGTGTTATTCTTTGTTCTTTTTCTAATAACATGACAACCTAGGGTTGTTATTTTTAAGGTTTTAAGTAAATAGTGTTATGTACTCATAGCTTAACGAGTGCGCTCGGTTTCCAGCATAGTAATGATCTTAGGCGATATCTCGGTGTACCGCTTCTGCAAGAACAAGTACGTAGTGGTACCTATTAACACATTATTGATAAGGTCCAACACCGTCTTTTTGGTTGGACAGCCAGTCTCTTGTCACTGACTGGTCATGTTACCCTGACCAAATCCGTTATGACTGCTCTCCCCACTTATACTATGCAGACTGTCCGTTTGCCCTACCAGCTCTATGATGAGCTAGGAAAATTAATGCGCCAATTTATTTAGGGCTCGCCCAATAGCAAAAGGAGAGTCCATTTGGTCAATTAGGAGGATGCCTGCAAACATTCAGAGTTAGGGGGACGGCCTCCAGAAAATTCATGATATGAACAATGCGTTTCTAGGGAAGTTAGGTTAGACCATGCTTACTAAACCTGACTCCTTATGGGTTACCGTCTTCTCCGCTAAATATAACGTCGATACCACGAACATTCCACCCTCGTTGGATGCTACTGGTGGCTCTATGATCTGGAGGGGCATTAAGTCTACTTGTCACTTGGTCCTGCAGGGCTTGACGTGGATGATAGGCAATGGTATTCAAACTCGGTTTTGGTTGGGCCCATGGATTTCGGGTACTGGACCCTTTATTTCCCATGCTGTAAGCCCGATTCACAACTCCATTCGCAATCTCAGTTTCCAGCATTTTATTACCTTAGAAGGTCATTGGCATTGGGATTCTTTTCTACCTCCCGAAGCCAATTTGCAGTTTGATCGCCAGTATGCTTCCTCCTAAGCTTATTTTAGGGTCGGATAGGTTGATTTAGGGCACCTATAATTTTGGCCATTTCACTGTCGCTTCCACGTATAACATGAGCCTGGAACATGATGAAACCTCGGCCCATGGCATTTCGCAAGTAATCTGGAAGTGGAAGGGTCCGCCACGCATTCTTTCCTTTCTCTAGATCCTCGGCCATGACAAACTTCTTACCAATCAGCATAGGCTCTGGATGCAATGCAATACGGATGGCGCTTGTTCTCATTGTGGTGGAGAGGAATCCTCAATGCACATTATTCGTAACTGCACGAAAGCCCGACACGTGTGGCATACTTCCCTCCACACTTGGTCCCTGCAGATTTTTTCACTACTTAGCATCGGGAGTGGCTTCTCCACAACCTTCAACAACACTAGCAAGTTCTCGGGCACGGTTGGAGGTTGTTATTAAGAATTACGTGTTGGTTCCTCTGGCAATGGAAGAACAAGACCGTTTTTTAGGTTAATTTTAATTGGCCTTTCTCACCTCATTCTATTGTTTTGTCTTATGCAGGTCTTCTCCCCAATGCAATCAAGTGGCAAAGTCGAGCAATTCCTACGAGACTCCCATCTCGACAGGAAAGGCACATAGGATGGAGCAAACCCTCCATGGGTTGGATCAAGTTCAACACAGATAGAACCTTAAAATGATCCTCGTCTACCACCACTGCTGGCGGCCTTCTACGTGATAGCACAGGACACTGGCTAGGTGGCTTCTTGCAACACATTGGATGGTGCTCGTCTCTGGCCGCGGAACTCTGGAGTGTTTATACTGGGCTGACATTGGCTTGGAATCTAGGTCATCGTTGGGTTAATGTAACATCCCGTCCCTAAATGAAGGGTGAGGACCTAAAATATTGTACAAGTGTGCTCAATGAGAGACAAAGGAAATGCATTGGTTTTGCTCATGCATCTTATTAGCATACGTGCATTTACATAATGATTACTGGCTCTTTAAGTGGTACATGCATTCATTGATTATTGCTAGGAATTAAAGATAGGGAATGTGAATTGCTAAAAATTATGGGTAGAAGGTGTTGAAAGAGTGAAAGTAGTATGTTTGTGCTGCAAATTGGGATTAATTACTCAAGTAAATGTCTTGATAAATTTGTGGTTAAATTCTCGGTTAAATGGGATGGTTATTGATGTGGTATTGATGCTTGCATGAAAGGAGTAGAGTTGTGGTTGAAATCTGGAAAAATGGAACTTGTGCATGTTTCAATTATTTGTTTATAACTTTTGATGTGGTTATGCTATTGAGTTGAGGTTTGCTTTAAATTAAACTTGAGAATTATGGCTAGAATTTCGATGAAGGAAGTTTTGCCCAATTGTGGCTTGAAAAGCTTTGAATTTAGCTCGGAAGTTGAGATGTGTGTGCTGGATGAACAGTATCCGAAATCTTGGTTCCATTATTGAAGACATTAAACTTTGAGAATTTTTCTAGGATAAAGGAGACAGATTTTGTGAAATTGGTATTACTGAAAGTTGAAGATTTATATGTTATCTTTCTAATGCCACTGAGTATGATATTTTTTGATATGTAGATTGCAAGTTATGGTCTGATAATGCTCAGGTGGTAATTCAGCCAAATTGTGTTTTGGAGTGTAAATGCTCTAAGGGCATAGGTTTTGTGCTTTTTGTGTTCTAATAGTTATTTAGGACTGTTAAGGGTCAAATTGGCTCAAGTGACATTCTGGAAAGTTGTATAGGATTGTTGTAGCTTTCTAATGAGGTATTTTATGTGAATTTTGAATGTAAGTATTGCTAGATATAAATTTGTAAAGCTTTGGCTATGGTTAGGCCATATGCTGTTTTACTGCAATTTAACAGAGCAGCCACATTAATGGGTGGATTCGATCTAATTAGAGTTAGAATTGGCCTTGAAGTGCTCCTGAGAATTGTAGTAGATTGTCTAAGCTTTTTATTGCTATATGGTATGGAAATTTTTGCCAAGGGTATTTAGAGTTATGAATTTTGAAAGATAGGGTTTCTGTTGAGAATAAATTGGGTAGGCTGAAACTTTGTTTGAGAATTTGATCTGGTTAGAGCTGGAATTGGCTTCCACGTTATTCATGAAAGTTGTATAATTTGTTTTTCTCTTTTGATTGATATAAAATTTGGAATTTTTGGCTAAGGGAATGACAAGTTATGATGTTTACAAGTTTTGGTACTATTTGTGAGGAGCTTATCGATCGGTCATCTTGGAGTAAATTTTTGACCCCTTTGGAGGTCGATCTGATCTTTGGTTCCTTCATCAAAATGGTAGAGCTGTCTTTTATCTTTTCATTGGTACCAAGTTTGTCAAATTTTGAGCTTGGAGTCAAAAGTTATGAGGGGTTGAACACGAGCAGGCGCCCGCGAGCTCATAGATCGGCCCGCGAGCTCGTCTATCGGCCCGCGGGGTTGATTTTCAGCCGACCGACCTCCCTTCTTTTTTTTGAGCACAACTTCTTCGTCCGACCTCCGATCGACCAGATTTTTAAATCGTTGGATTCCTAAGACTTTTTTTTATCTTTTCATACCAAATAGATCGGTTTTGACATTAATTGGAGAAAAATCGACCCGATTAAAGTGAGCTGACCTGTGAAAAAAGTTTAAACATCGTTCGGTATTTTGGATATATCTTGAGCTATAGAGCTTGGATCGATCTGATTATTCTTGTAAATTAAACTAGAGACATGGATCTACAATTTATCTGAAGGAGTCAATATATAATTTAGCCTCTAAGACTTTCAATATCGGGACGGAAGTTAGGTGATTTTCAATATGGGGAATGAAGTTAGGTGTAGTGTTCAGTCTCGGTTTTGTAATGGTCTGAACATACTTTAGTATTTTGAAGATATTTTGAGCTATAGAGCTCCAATAGATCGGATTCTTATTTCAAATAAAACTAGAGACATAGACCTACAAGTTATCTGAAGGAGTCGATCTATAATTTAGCCTCTAAGACTTTCAATTTCTGGACGGAAGTTAGGTGTAGTGTTCAGTCTTGGTATTGTAACGGTCTGAACAGAGTTCAGTATTTTGGAGATATTTTGAGATATAGAGCTCTGATCGATATGATTCTTGAAGCGATGGATTCATAAGATATAGAGGAACATCTCTCTAAAAAAAAGTTTTGCCAAATTGTTTTATTTACCTGATCGAAATAAGGGGCCAAGATGTCAATTTTAAGGCAAAAAGGAAGGGCATTTTTGGAGCATCACTTAAAGGAGTAAGTTTATAGGCTTAAATGGAGAGGCATATGGGTCATTCTTCATTCATTAAATGACATAGCACTATAAAAGCAAGTGAGCCGTCGTCCTTCCCTGGTGGAACCACAATAAACAGAAAAAAAAGAATAGAAGAAAAGAGAAGAGTCGAGAGCCTTCGGATGGGAGAAGAAGAAAGAAGAAAGAGTAAACTAGTTATTGATTTTTCTAAGCCCTTCAAGAGGGATTTTCAAGGTACTCAAGAAGAGAAAAACGTGGAGGATGATGAGAGCTTCCATCCAAGCCAAGAAATTCATTGATGGGTGAAAGATCAAGGTAAGATTGAGATTTTTGATTTGTTAAATTTTGAAGGGGTTTGGTTCATATGGCTTAAGATTGGTATAGGGTTGTGTTTCCTAAGCTCAATTTTAGTGTTTATGCAGTATGTGATGTTGAATTTGGGTAATTGTGGCTTAGGAAATTTTAACTTGGATGAAGGAAAGAAATAATGAAGAAATTGATGCTTTGGATAAGATTCAAGCATGGATATGAGGTGAGTGACCTAGACGGTACCTCAATTATTATGTACTTAGAATTCTGTCTTTATAAAACTATGGTAAATAATGGTGGGTAAGTGAATTGTGTTTGATTTTGGATTTCGGACAGAAGGTCCGATGAAATGGGAGATTATGACATAGAAGTGCAAATGGTCTGTGAATTTAGACCCTCTGTGTTTGAAATGTGCCTAAATAGGATTGTGATTAAAATGTGATTGTAAACTATTTGTGTGATTATGAACTATTTGGGATTGATTGTGATTGAATTACTGCATTTTTTTCGACATATGCATTCCATTCATGAGTGTAAAATCATATAGTGGTAGTTGTGACCGAAGTAGCCATCGAGAGCTAAAAGCTCACCTTACTTGGGCCTTGAGGCACAGTGATTTCAGACCTTCATGCTCAACGATTAATGCGCCCATATTGGGACAGTTTGAGCCCTCAGTCACAACAACGTAATAAATGGGAAAAGTGTCACATACGCATTCCATATGCATTTGAGTGAATAATTTGATTTGGGGAAAGGCAAGCCTTATACTTATTTGATCGACAAGTGTGTATTTAGATATGAATAAAACTGTGAAATGTTCCACTTCAAGGGTGGAATCTCGGACTAAAGTCCGATGATATGAGAAGTGATTGAAAGGGATAGATAATTGTAGGCGATACATTGTGACATATGCATTACATATATGAATGCATGATCAGATAATGGCCGTTGTGACTAGAGTAGCCATCGATTAGAGCTATAAACTCAACGATTAATGAGCCCTATATGGGACAGCTATCAATGAGCCCTACATGGGACAGTGACCAATGAGCCCTACATGGGACAGTTATCAATGAGCCCTAAATGGGATAGTTATCAATGTGCCCTGCATGGGACAGTTATCAATGAGCCCTATATGGGACAATTCAGGCACTCGGTCACAACAGAGTAACAATTGAAAAGTAAGTCTCATATATACTGAGTATGCATGACATGAATGATTAAAAGATATTAAATGTGAAATAACCGAAAAAGTTTATGTGATTCAATATGGTTGTTCATGAAATGGTATGAACATGGGAAATATTGTGATATAGGAACTAAAGTGAGATTGGTTCAGTGATTGAATGTGAAATGATATGAACATGAGTGATATTGGAAAAATGTGTAACGAAATTTGATTTATGAAATATTTGTGTCTTATGTAATATGTGATGGGTAAGCCATCGATGATGGTCACTTACTGAGTTCACAAAACTAACCCAAAATTTGCAATTATTTCTTATGATCAGAAGAATACCCCGTTAAGCCAACGGGAGTATATTTGCAGGATTCAAATGAAGGATAAGAGTTGGGATCAGTTCACGTCTGCATTGCATGTCTTTATTTATGTATTGAAGTGTATATTTGTATTTGGGAAATAGGCCCGAGTGGCTATTGGAAATTATGTATAATGAATTTGTATATGATTAAATGAGGACCCAACTTGGGCATTGATTTCCGTTTATATTGTTAAATAAAAAAATGTTCCGACTACTGAACGAGGGTTTTAGCACACCACCCTCGCAGGGCACGAACTCGGATATCATCGTCGATGTCGGGTTCGGGTCGCACGGGAGTGGGGTGCTACAGTAGGTGCTATCAGAGCCTAGTAGTACAATCTTACATGGGCATTCTGAAATAGGGGTCAAGTGATATGCATATGCATAGTAATTGTGTCATAGCAGACAACTGCGACTGATCCCCCAGTATGAGTCACATGCATGAGCATTTCCTTAAGAGTTGGAGCGGGAAATTAGTGATTATGAGAAAATAGAGGTTTATGGATAATTGGGAAATAATAAATGTATCTGGTCTCATATGATGGAAAAAGGTTCACCTCAATTGGGATATGTATCCTTTGAGGTGATATCGATGTGAATAAGTATGTTATTGAGGATTGATTGAGGAAGATGAGCATATGAGTAAAAAGGGAAACTAAAGTGTATAGATGGAATGAAATGAAATCGTGAAGTGGTTATGATCATGAAAGCATGAGCTTGGAACCAAAATGGTTATGCGAATATTGTGCTAAGAGTTTGAAAATCAGTATAAGGGGATATTAGAGGAAAATTAAGACTGAAAATTTCTAATGATTGCACATCGGAAATTCTGGATTGGTTGAACACACTGTATCAATGAATGTAATATTTTGTTGTGTTTTGATGATATATCCTCGAATGTGATATAAATGTGAATACCCTATCACGGATTGTTTGAGAGAAAAAAATAATGAGACAAGTAGAAATGATGAGATTAAAGTGTATAAGCCAAGTTGATATGACCTTGAAGGGTCCAGCTTGGACTTAGAAGGGATGTGTGAATTATCGATATAAGAATTATGTTTTGAGATGGGAATAAAACTGTGTGAAATGAAATTCAATGACAAGTGGAAAATGAAACAATGATAGTACTATATGAAAAGAATTGGCGAGTTTAGGTTGATTCACCTTTATGAGTATACATTGGATATTGAGTTCATCATGCTTGGTGAAACAATTGAGTTTATGTGAGAAATATACGTGGAAATAACCGAGGAAGCCATCGGTAACTTATTGAATAAGTGCCAATCATAGTTCCTATAGTTCAAGGCTTATAATAGGTTAAAGTAAGACACAAGAGTACTTATAGTGCTCGTTTGGGAGGAAATTAAGATTTCAAATGATGTATCATATGTGATGAAATGATTTTTGGTGATATATTTACCAAAGTATAAGTGTAAAAGAAATTGTTTAGTGCCTTACAGAGCCTTAGTGCAAAAGATGTTCCGATCATACAGTTATGGCATAAAATTTCTCTTATTGGGATATTGAGTATAGTTAAAATTGATCTTCTTGAGATACTCAGAATGGGTGAAACGCAATTATGGAAAATAGTTGGTTGATGAGAATTTCGTGAACAGTATCGATGATTGTAGCAAGAAATCTTCATTTAAAGAAGAATTTCCCACATTGAGTTAAGATGAATAGACGATTCAAGTTAAAAGTGGTCATGACAAGAACAAATCGAAAATAAGTAAGTACTAAATTAAAAGTGAATAATAGAGTTATATCTTAAGAGGATACTCAAGCATAGCAAGTGAAATGTACTACTGAGATTCTATGCATTGTGTTTAAGGTAATGTAAAGTATCCAACTACGTGAGTGGATTTCCAATTTAAGGTGATCCTATTACAATGTGAAGAGAATAGGTCTCTATAAGATTTGATACAAAAATGTTGGGAGATCTTAAATGGAATCTAAGAATAATAATACCAACCCACAAAGTGAAATACTCAAATGAAGTGGAATGTATGGAGGCACAAGGACGAATGAATAGGTATGTGAATATGTTGGTGTGAATTAAAGGGGAATTAAATAAAAAAATCAATGTTGACTCAATGAAAAGATTTGAGTGATGTCTGGTGAAGTCAACAGTACCCCAATAGAGATTTATGCAATTTAAGCAAATGGTATTAATTGGTGACTATGCTCATAGAAGAGATATATGAATAATTGAGGAATCTGGCACTGATGATAAGCATATCATTTGGAGATTTTGTAGTGTATGATGAAGTTTCACATCAGAAAGTATGATACAATATGTTGTAACAGTATAAGGTGAGTTGATTTTGATAAGTGGTATCGGTACTATTGTTTGAAGTCTTGGAGACATTAGATATGCTAAGTCATTCCTGTAAGGTACAAGTTGTATAGTTTCGAGAAAATTATTGAGCTTGAAAGGCATGCACAAATGAATTCTATACTGGTAAAGATATAGTGTAGTCTAAAACATTGAACAGACAATTATAAAATGAATAGAGCGGATTCAAATATTGGGGTTTTTAAATTTAGGGCAATGAAGAGTGATAATATCAAGTAGAATATGGGGTAAAATGAAGTGTTACTCGTGTATTGAAGTTTTAGATTCAGTTTTACTGGAAAGAGATAAGAAAGTTTATGAGTTAAGGATGCAAAATGGTTGGTCCCATAATGAATCTAAACTTTCGAGTGAAATCGGAAGAACGATATCTGGTGATGGAAATAAGAAGTATGTATACCCAACAAAAGTGATTGAGCAAAGAAATTGGTAGAGAAGTACGTGGTTACATGTTTGAATTTCCAACAGTGAGAAGTGTTTAAAGCTTACATTTTGGAGTTCATAGGAATAAATGTTTGTTGTATAGTTCTGATTGACTATAGGTATAACAATGGTGCGATGAGTGAGACAAAGGAAAGTGACTTGTTAAAGATGAATGGGTTAGATGAGGTGGATCAAAATCGGACAGATGAAATATAGTAAAGTGAATATATGAATTGAGTGCATGAACAGTAAATAACAGTGAATTGTCAAAGGAGAGATGAATCTGAAATAAGAGTCAATGATATATGAAAGATAAATGAGTTAGGTGAATTAACACCTGTTATAGTGAAATGGACATAAGTGTCAATGTGTTAGCACCAAAGTATAGTGAAGTGTCGAAAAAGAGATGAAGTGTTTTTGTGAGTCACACCTTAACAAGGTGTACTTAAAGTTGGAAAAAGGTATCAATGAAACTGTATGAATTGGTCGTTATGAAAAATTTTATTATAAGTTAGTAATATTGGTGAAAGAGGTATTGGATTTATAAAATGTGATAAGTAAATAGGTTGAAATAATGATCTAAATCTCAACATACGGAACAAAAGTTGGAGTGTAATATGAAATATTCAAGTGAGATAGTTAAATTAGTAAGATAGTCAAATAAGGGACTGAAAGATTATTGAGTCTATTTATTATGAGCCTTCGAAAAAGAAGAAATTGAGGGATGAAGTGTATGGGTAATGGAGGGACATATGGCACATAGAATAACAGTAATGATCAATTAAATGAAAATTTCGAGGATGAAATTTATTAAGGGGGAGAATTGTAACATCCCGTCTCCAAATAAAGGGTGAGGACCTGAAATATTGTACAAGTGTGCTCAACGAGAGACAAAGGAAATGCATTGGTTTTGCTCATGCATCTTATTAGCATACATGCATTTACATAATGATTACTGGCTCTTTAAGTGGTACATGCATTCATTGATTATTGCTAGGAATTAAGGATAGGGAATGTGAATTGCTAAAAATTATGGGTAGAAGGTGTTCAAAGAGTGAAGGTAGTATGTTTGTGCTGCAAATTGGGATTTATTACTCAAGTAAATGTCTTGATAAATTTGTGGTTAAATTCTCGGTTAAATGGGATGGTTATTGATGTGGTATTGATGCTTGCATGAAAGGAGTAGAGTTGTGGTTG